>JABFPN010006418.1:0-11615 GCA_022817305.1 Leptoteleia sp. ZL-2020 | reverse complement strand
CCCGTCCTCGCATCATCCATCCACCCCCCCCCCCCACCCCGCACCGAAAATGAGTCGCTCGCGTATTTTAATCCCTCTGACGCGAAGCGCTTCGCATCCGAACATTTCAATGCGGAAAAATACAAATACCTCCCTCATTCATTGGTTTTCTTTGTCGACCATAATCATTGAAATTATTTCGGCAAAAATGTGCATTCATATTTTCGATCATTGTTACGCGAATCTTGTCACAATTTGTCTCGCGATTAATGCGCGGGCATTCTTAAAGCCAGCTTATTGAATTTCTTGAAATACCATGGAAAAATATCCCATATGGTAATATATTACGTTTCTTTTTTTTCAATTTTACAAATAGTTTACTTGAACATATACTGGCAAATAAGAAACATATTTTTGATTTTCTAAAAGACTACTTAAATGGGAGACATGTTCTTTTTTAATTCCCTTATATCTTTGTTTGTTTTCTCATTTAGATGATCTGAACCATAAACCGCAGTTCCATTCAAAAATGTTTAAAAATTAGAAATAAAAAAGTTTTAACCATGCTTTAACACTTGATGATGAAATTCGTGAATCCAGATGAAATGGCTGTTTATTGTTAATTGTAATTGCAATTTGTGACAATTTGCGGAATCAAAATGAATCAAGTTTTCATTGGTGAGCAATGAAAATTAGCGGTAATATAAAAGTGCATTTTGCGTTTACAGTTGAAGTGGCTGTTCAAGAATTGTTAAATATCAATGGCTTTAGAAATGTATCAACGTTTGTGTGAGTAATGAAACAAAACGTTTCTTCTGACGAACGGAAAGTTTTAAGCGAAATGTAATAACAAGTCAGAGAAGATCACTTGACACTTAGCATCACAGTTTTAATGCTCAGTAACATGAATCTAAAGGAAATGTTCTTTGTTTGGATTCGTTGCGAGAGTAATTTTCTTTTCTAAAACAATCACTTGTAAACGAATGAAAATAATGTAGTATTACGTTTTTTTTGTTTTTTTTTTACCGAATTTTATACACTGAAAAAAACTATATAAAAAATTACTGTGCTAATCTTAATGAAAAGACATGTATACAATATAGGAAAAATCTATATACAAAAGGAAAGTATATTGTTATATAATTGAGAGCAATTTATTAGTAGTTACTATTATAGCATATTTTATAATATTTTAGAGATATATGTGCACTTAAATATTACTGATATAGAGTGTGGAAAAAATTGTGACCAAGGAATAGAACTCGTTACCTCGTAATCACCAGTCACTACTTTTACCACCACTCCATGCCACTACTTCACAAACATCATAACAGGAAACACTCAGATCACGCCCCTCTAACACCCACACAAGAATTTGACAAAGACCAATGTTACTCTAAGTAGCAACATGGACCAGTGGTAAAGCTCTTAATTTCTGGCTGCAAAGTAACGAGCTTTACTCCTTAATACCAACATCTTTCTCTAACAATTTCTTAAATTACTATTATATTACATGGAATACTGTAAATGGACACTTATCCCCGAGTTATATACACTGAGAAAAAAGTTGGGATAAAAATTATTATACTAAATGTAAAAATGGGGACAAATTACAATTCTTGTGATATTTAAAATACATTTTAAAAGAGATTATCAGTATTGTACAAGCTGTTATGGTACAGTATAATAAAAATGTTCATTTTTCTTATAACCTCTTTTAAACTGTGTATTAACTAAGACAAGAAGATGTCATTTGTCCCTCTTTTTACATTTAGTATAATAATTTTTATCCCAATTTTTTTCTCAGTGTACACACTCACAAAACTGTCTATTTAAGAGTAATAGAATATTCTTATATTAAATAGGATTTCCATTCATTATATGGACAAAACGAAATTCTATTTACAATAAGTATAAATAATTCTTATAAAGCATATGTTTATCTAAAGAATAATTCCATTTATATTAAACGGATTTTTTTTTCAAGAAAAGAACAAATATAGTTTCAGTTTAAGAATATTCAACAGATGATACAAATTTAACTTAACAATTACATGCAGTATATATAAATATGTACATACCCACACTACATATGAAAATTGTTGGAAGCACTAGTTTATCTTGAAATTTGCAGACACTATACACTTAATTAAACAACACTGACCGAACGTAAAAACTTTAACACGCACTGAACACAGGCCGAAACAATACTGAGACGATGACAGCTGAACTAGGCTTATATATTTACAAATAGACATATTCTTATAATTAACAGAAATCTCATTAGTATTATCTGAGATAAGATTTATCATAAAATTAATTGCCTTTTAATATAAAAACAAATTTATTGTATACTAACTGAATATTCTTATTTTTAATCGATTCTCTATTAGTTTTAATAGGAAAATTTTCTTTGTGCATATACTTACTTTAATTTTAATTTTCTTAAAGTAAGTATATTTTTTTCTGAGTGTACGTGACATTGGAAAATTAAATCTTTCCTGTATGAAATTTTTATATTGAGAAAAAGTCATTTGGCTAATTTTCATGAAAACTTTTAATTTTATTAGAATCTTGAGTACGAAAATTCAAGTGAAAATTGGTATAATCAACTGCATTTTTTACATTAAAATTTCGCGTGGGGAAAAAAAAGTTAAACAATTCTTTTTCGATTATTTACAGTAAAATATACCAGACTAATTCAGGTTCGTAATAAATTGTAATGTGTTCAGTATGATTAATTATAAACAGTACTATAAGTCAATGCAAATAAAAAATTGACAAAATTTTAATGTACTTCATTCAAGTTTACCGGCGATTATTTTTTAATAACATTTTTTGAATATTACGATCGTCATTTCATACGCGGGAAAGCGATGCTTACAATTTAATGAAATTATAGAGAGAGAAATAGCGTTAAATGCAAAAATATACGACGTGTCAACTTGTATTAAAACTTATAGGAGCAAACTTTATGGCATTAGAAACGGTATAAAAAAGTTATAATAATAACCGATGAAATGATTGTAGTGAAATGTGACAAAAATGCAGCGAATATTTCGGAGTAAAAATGGCGAAAAAAATCTGTTGACGAGAAAAATGCGGAAAAATGGGATTCCATTTAAACACAGAATATGTTATAATTCGTGTTCTTTTTACACAATCTGTTTGTAGCAAATGATTAAAGGAACAAATCGCGTTAAAAGTAGAAACATTCGCTTTGAATATTTCGAGCAAAAGTTACAGCAGTGTAATTAAAAATGTTCAATTTAACGTTATTGTTTAATAACTTTAAGTTCAACTAAAAGTGGTAATTAGTTTAATATAATGACGTTCTGCTAATGATTCTTTCATTTTTCTTCATTGAAATTTTGCAGCTGCATTACTTTATAGTAATCAATGTTTCCCGATTAATTAAAGTTATATTTAAGATTAAGAAATATATACATATTTCTTAATCACTAAGATTTCTAAATTAATAATATTCTAAATCAATTTAGGGAAAAATGTTTGAACTGAAATATGTATTCCTTTAGGTATTATCAATGTAATTGAATATCAAAGGAGTCGTTTAAATAGTATTAATACAAATAATCGGAATATTTAGATGAATTGAACAATTATACTTGATAAATTTAATTTCTAATCTTGTAAATAATTGTAACAGCTAAATATTTGTACGGTCTAAATATATCATCTTTAGAAGTTAACCCAAATCAAAATGTATATAAAATTGTTCATTCATTTTATTTTAAATAAAATACACTTTATTCGATATTACATGGTTTTTCTCTCAGCGAATGAATAATAATTAGCTCATTTAATTTTCAATAGTTCAACTGTATAGGAAAAATATACAGAGCAATTTTCTTTTTATTTTTAACGTATTCGCTATCCTTGCTTAATTATTACTGAATATTCATGACAGACTTTTTCCATTAATTTAAAATATTTATTAAAGTCAATTACACCAAGATTAATTCAACTGTTCGAAATTGTTATTTGCTATCAATAACTTTTGTATAATAAAATTAATAAACTTTTGGTATTATTACACTTTGAAAGCAATCTGTTGAAAATGTGAAAATGAAAGTAAGCATGAATTTCATCTGAATAGCTGAAAGGCAGGGTTAAATAACGACATTGTCGTGTAAATAATGATCACAATGACGTATAAGCACCAAGGATTTGCGCTAAGATGTTGATTCGCAAGGGTGGTCAAGGTTACAAGGAGACTCTCGGGCATTCAAGATCAATGCTACTCGTGCATAGTAGATCTTTTAATGAAAATTTCTCGCATTTTAGTCGGGCGAAGAGTATTTGCTGACTGAAAAATTTTAAGCACTCACGATTCTTTGGTTGGCGCATAGTTTACAATTTTTGCACTTAATTATTCATATCGAAAAAATTGACCTGCAAATGCATCCGAAATTATGGTTTTATTAATTAGAGTTTACAATAAACATATCGAAAGCTGAATTATTGAGTTAAGATTGTAATGTTAGGTTATATCAATATTTCTGAAACTCATTATACTTCTTTTATTGTACCTCAATATTATATACTTAATCTATAAAAATGTTCAGTTTCTTTGATCAATTGATTATCCTATAACAATGTACGTGTTTATCTTTTTAAGAACAACTTATTAACGGTGTTTAAATATATATAATCATACTATCCGAATTCAAATGTTGGAATGTAAAATACAAAAAATAAGACCTACAATTGGAAATTTAAATTATTATAATGTGCCGGGCAATGAACTTTTAATTTCGCTTTTATAATAATTACAAAAACGAAATTATTGAAATAAAACACTGCAAGTAAAGTGTAATAACAAGTTCTTTTATATTTTCTACCTAAAATTAAATTTTTATAAGTTGTTGAAATTATAAACATCGTACTTTATTTCTTTATTCTGAGTCAATGTTTCTAGTTTGTTTTCGTCATTATTTTTCATATCCTTAACACCCACTTTTTCAATACAACCAGCAAGTATATTTAAATTTACACTTGCACACTGAGACACAATTCTCCACTACAGCGCGACTACTTTTTTACATCGTAGCTTACGCTCAAAAGCAAATTTCCTCATGAAAACTGATGACGTAGTCTTAATGAAACTAGAAACACGCATATCGATATTTTCAATTAAAGAGAGGAGTACAAATAACACTGGAAAATGTCTGCCCAAGAGAATGAAAAAAGATCATTTTGTTCGCTCGCACCATTCAAGATTTTGTATGAGTTTCGCGAGCTGGAATGGGGTCACTCTTTCAGCGTGCGGCCGTTGACCGAGATTGCTCATAAATACTATTAAAGAAATAATTGTGCCTTCATCATTTACAAAAGGTTGTTCATTATAAAAAAGATAGCATTGTTTGGCCTAGCCGGGGTGCGTTTTTAATTTAATGAAATTCATTGAAGGAATTAATTATAAATCTATCCAGCAATACTCAACCGCAAAGTGCGCTCGTTCACGACGATAATAATCGCGAATAAACGTAAATGGGGGTCATCGAATCGTTTTCGTATAAAAATTGGTCGTATAAATATTCGTACATTCGTAAGTAACAAGCGACTCCTATTTTTTCTCTCTTTTCTATTTTCTTCTTCCTCTTCCTCTTTTTTTTCCCCGTCGACTTTTAGCGTGTCACCCCGCTAATTGGAGCACCGCGCATACAAGAATATTTATGCAAAGAGTCCGCGCTGTCACCACTTCTCGAAATGAAATATGCAAATGCGAAAGTAGGCGCTTTAATAAACATGAAAAGCCACTTGGCCCGAAAGTCTACGTTATGTTTAAGGACCAATTGCCATCGGAATCCAACTTTTCCCCCCCGTAACATTTCCACGATTTAATAATTCATGAGAACCTTCGATACTATTTGAATACTTAGAATCTCCACATGCTACATTGCTATGCTGAGTCCATCTTAGAGCCGATCGACAAAATAACTCAATTTGAAGGAAACTTCGTTTTATCTCAGTTTTCATCATTTTGTGAAGATGTAAAATAAAATCTTATGGTCATGTAAATTTTTAATCTACGATTGTGAAATAAGTGTATTTTTTATAATAATTTATTTTACACTTATAGGTACCATAAGTGGAAAGAACAGACTGTAAACTTATGGTAGAAAATCTTCACTCGACTTTTACCAAACACCTGCCAAACGATCAGTTTCACGACAATATGAATGTAATATTAACAGAAAAAAAGTCGTATTTATTTATTTGGGTTAAGATTATGTATTTAATTTAAGAATATTTCAACAAAAAAGATACAAATGTTTTTAGTTTTAGCTTGCAGTCATAAAAGATCAATACTGATCTGATATAAAATTTTCTTTAAATAATATCTCATTTTTTATTCATAAAAATATATATTTTGTCTCCAATGACTTCGCATGTCGAATACTCCAAATATGCTTGATTTTGAGATCAATATTGACCCCGAAGCATAAATTTATTTTACATAATTTTGGGAGTAAAAAAAAAGAAAAAAGAAAAACGTTGAAATACGAGCGTTCCAGATTTTGGCTCATTTGACACGTACGACAAGAGCGCGCCGGGCATAAAGTAAACACGCTCGTTTTTATGGCCCTGCGCGGAAAACGCTGTTTTGATATACATACACGAGCGTTCACAATTCCTTGCGTTGCAATAGCTCCTAGAAAGCAACAGATTTCATTCCGACGAAACAAAAACCCTTCGCGAGACATTAAAGATGGGTGATAAACTGTACACGTCATAAAGTTTGCTGACGACGTGTACTTGCATCTTTTAATGAAGTTGCTAAATTGAGTTACGGTGTTACGGCAAGTAATTTAAAACGTTTCAACTTATATAGCATAATTTACAATAGATGAACATATCCAATTATGAACTATTAACGTTCAGACAGAATATCTGATACATTTAGAATTGACATCATTTTCAATGAAAATGCTTTGTATTCCTGTGCGGAAAAAATAGGCATGGTTATATCTGTGGGCATGTATTAGCGACAGTCGAAGCCATACTTTCCAATGTATCTTGCCACAAAAGACACAATGGTTCATATCGTAGCTTATAGAATGAATGGTAATAATTTAATTATAAAAATATGCTCATATTTATCCGTAACGGATAAAGTCGCAACAAATTTTTCCTCACCAATAGCCGTTATTTGAAATAAAAAAACATTATTTATAAAAAAGATCTGCGTAAAGCCATGCATAATATTTTTTTCTAATAGCTTACAATTTACGATAAATAGGACGTGAAATATTATCGATTATAAGTGACGTATTAATAACGATTAATAGAATGATATTACTAACAGACAATTTTCAATTAATTGTTAAGTAAATTATTAACTGAATATTTAATTACTAAATGATGATTGGCAATTAAATAGTTGCAAAGGTCTGTATTTAATGTGTAGTTTCCGTTATACGTATATTTCTTACTAAAATTTTACTTTACAATCAAAAATGAAAATGTGTCTAAACCACATAAAAACGGACATGAAAATTCACAATAACGGACCTTTCTCGTAAATAAAACCTGACTTATTCTTATAGATTTCTTCGTGATTTAATATATCATATTTACAACATGTCTTTTTTGAAATTTTCATAGGTAATATTCCATTGCTGGGTGAATTGTCGTGAAAATATAGCCGTTCTTCACGCCAAAAGAATTCTGTTGCTGCAATTTCGTATTATTCCGGTTACCCTTTGACAATGCGCGCGTTTTGACTTACGCGTCGAAATGCGAGATGAATTTTTCCGTTGCGATTTCCCATACATTTTTATTCCTCCTCTCGAATCCGTGATAAATCTTCGGCTCTCTTCCCTGTCTCGGAATTCTCAATTGCACGAGATACCTGGGATGTTTGACTATATCACGTTTTCAGGGTTGAGTCGCTCAGGGTCTTTTTGGCGAGATATTTCCGTATTTGCATATGGCCTGCTCGTTTAGGAGCCGCATGTTTTCATTAATTATAGAGAAAAATGAGAGCCCTTGAAAAGTACTAATTTGACATACTTTACGTAACAATTATACGCCGTTAATTTCGCGTCTAACACCTTCCGACGTATCTTTTACATCGTCATCCCGCAAAGGTTTATTTAAACAACCTTCTCACAGTCGATTAACTTCATAAGCTGAAAGTTCCTTTCAAGCAAAGCAATAAGCGTTGCGAAATTTCACAAATTTGGTTTCCAAGGTCTTTTTCTTTCGTTTGTTCCAACGAAACAACATTAGTTAATGAGATAATTGAAGAGAATTGATAGCGACTTTTACGACGTCTTTACAATAATTATAAAAACGTAAACTCCCGCACGTTTTCCGATATATTGAATAATATTTGAATCTATTTATATCTCAAACTCGTGGTCGTGAAGGGTGCATAAATAGCCTAGTCAGTCGATTATGTAATCCGTCGACGGCTTAATCAATTTTTACACTTGCATGATGGATCACTGCTTGTAAACGTAGTCGTTTATTCGCCGAACTTTCAATGACCGCGTGCAAGGTCTCATTTAAATAAATGCTTATGGGTAGCTGATTAAATAAAAAAAAAAAAAAAAAAAAAAAACGTGACTACAGAATTGCATGCGTCAAGTTTCTTAGTTAATTGTAGCAAAGATATAATCTAAGAAATTTAATGACAAATTTCGAATGGTATTTATAGATAATCAAATCCAATCATTAATTAATTCCATGTAATTAATGTAAATCCAATAATTTGTGTAAAGGTTATTGTAGTAAAGTTGTAATGTAAAAATAAAGTATTTTATTTTTAAAATTTAATTTTCCTCATATATTCTTTCATACCATAAACGTGGAGTTATTTTTCCACATTCGTGTGTACATATTTTTTGAATCCAATTTATATTTATTTTAATTCACATTTGTGCTGACGAAGACCTATTTTCAAAAAGATAATTTACCTAAACATCAATTTGGATTCATCAAACTTGAATTTCGTCCAAATTAGATCCCGCAGAAACGTTTTATAACACTAAACTCGTATGGATGAAAAAGCTCTAATATTAGCCAGAAACTAGGAAAAAAAAAGAGTAGGATTGAATTGGACTCTCAATAGACTTCCGACACGTTGGTTGGTGCAATTTATCGCAAAAGTTAGACTAATTAAGGTGACGGCCATAAATTAGGTGTCAGGCGTATGACTTATAAAACAACTCGTATCTTTCCGACAGTTAAAATAATTGTAAACTATTACCGACAAATCGCAAGCGCGAGCACACGTAAGACCAGCACGGCTACGTCCATTTACGATATTGCCGAACTTTTTCTAAACGTAACGTATCTCCTGCCATTCTTTAACTGCCCCATAAATCAGTCCCGCTCTTAAACCACCCCATAAACAAGCCCAGAACAAAAATCAGCTCCATCACTAACTCCGCTCCCTTTTGTCTTTTGCAGATCCAACGCAATTCACGGGAGGTCAAAAAAGGGTAGTTACGTAAAGGAGTCATCGCCAAAGTTGAACATGTAGTGCGACGATTAGCTGTAATATTACGCGAAATACTAGTGAAGTTGTGTAAGTGTTCACGAAGCCAGGATGATGCCCGCTCTGTCGCGTCGTCACCAGGTGAGCTCTCACATCACCTAAGATCCGGCTCCAAGGACCTAGACTCGGGCGACGATGTCGACGAGTACGGAACCCCCGGACATTTCGTCCTTGTCCGCGATGTTGCTGCTGTCGACGGAGGCGGTTCCGCAAAACGATACCCAGGAGTTGAACGAAAACTGGCAGGATTTACCCATGGCCATTTTCAAGGTCTGCGTCTTAGGCTCGATCATCGTGACCGCTGTGTTCGGTAACCTACTGGTGATGGTGTCTGTGATGCGGCATAGGAAGCTGCGAATTATAACGAACTATTTCGTTGTGTCGCTGGCATTGGCTGATATGCTGGTGGCAATGTTCGCGATGACCTTCAACGCGAGCGTGCAGGTCAGTAGATAGACCATGTTGAATATGGTTTACACACGATTCAACTGAATCGATGAATGAAACGTTCTGAAATTTCCCCCTTATTTTTACAACTTTTGCCCGCGTATGGTTTTTAATCCAATCTTTCTGTTCATTAAATCAAAAGAATAGGTATCTGTATAATGAATAAATTTCCTCATTTCTCCTAATTGAAATGGAACTTATATTTCAGTTTCTTTTTGCTTAAGTTTTACAGTTTGATATTTTGTAATAACTGTCCCGCGGTTGCAACTCTAAAAGCCATTTGGATAAGTTAAATTTGATTCGACAGGTCACCGGGCGATGGCTCTTCGGTTATTTCATGTGCGATGTTTGGAACTCACTGGACGTGTATTTTAGCACCAGTTCGATCCTCCATCTAATGTGCATCTCCGTAGACCGCTACTATGCGATTGTAAAGCCTCTGAAATACCCGATCAACATGACGAAGAGGGTAGTGGCGTTCATGTTGCTCGCGTGCTGGGTCTCGCCTGCCATCATTTCCTTCGTGCCAATCTTCAACGGTTGGTACACGACAACGGAAAACAGCGAGCACCGGCACAATCATCCGGAACTCTGCGAATTCAAGGTGAACCAGTTTTACGCGATCCTTTCATCGAGCATCTCATTTTGGATACCTTGCACGATCATGAGCCTGACTTACCTATCGATCTTCAAAGAGGCCAACAGGCAAGAAAAGCAGATGCACAGTAGAATGGGCAACGCCATGCTGTTGAGCCACAGGCCCAGCAAGGACCTCAATAACCTCAACGGGGAGCTTACGAGTGGCGGCTCCTCAAGGACTCTCACGCTCAATGAGATCAGCCATGACCATCTTCACACGCCTACTAAGGACAAAAACATGATGAAGATGAAGAGAGAGCATAAGGCTGCCCGTACCCTGGGGATTATCATGGGCACTTTCATCATATGCTGGCTGCCCTTTTTCCTTTGGTAAGGAAGCGTCCACCGCTTTATCTCCGACTTTTTTCCGTTTTAACAAATCATAAGAAATTGGATTAACATTGACGTTGATTAGAATTGTTTTCGGTGTTAGCTTTATCCAGGGATAAGGATGGCGGTCCGGATTCGAGGTTTTTTTTTTGTTACAGCGGGGAACGCTATAATGTTGCTTCGGGATGGTGATCTTGATTGATCGTAGCGGGCAGTTCGCACTGAAGTAAATAAACCATTGCCGTGTAATTTGAGTTTTCCGCGGTAACTCGTGGAAAAGAGGCAACGAATTGATGGATTTATCTGGGACGGTTTTATCTCCGGATATTTTCAAATTAGACGCCTTTTTGTTGTTGCTCGACGATAACAAAATGTCGCGAAGGTCCCAAATGTTTTTTGGCGTATGACTCCTTTATTTACTTGTATCAAAAGGGAACGCGACATCAAAGCAGGCTCACTCAAACGGTTCTAATATAAAAAAAAGTATATTTTATGCTCGTGAACTTCAGTGACTTTGTAATCGATAATGAGATATATTGTCAATAATGATTCTTCATGAACGCGACGTCCATAAAGCTAGCAGTGCAAAGTCAGCAGAATCAAACAAAACCTGGCTTATAATTGAGTGCTAATTGAGTGCTAATTACGTGCTCAAAAAAAAAATTAAGTGCTGTAAAAGAAATATAAAAAA
>JABFPN010006417.1:0-11616 GCA_022817305.1 Leptoteleia sp. ZL-2020 | reverse complement strand
CAAAGCATATATTTATATTAAGAATAATTTCTATTTATAGACTGAAAGAAAAAAGTACGACAATAACAATTGAACGACGCATGTGTATTTTCAAATAGACATATTCTTATAATAAATAGAATATCTGCTTAGTGTTATCTGAAATAAGTTTTATTATAAAATGAAATTCCTTTTAATATAAAAACCTTAATCTATTGTATATTAACTGAATATTCTTATTTTTAATAGATTTTCTATTAGTTTTAATAGGCATATTTTCTTTGTACAGGTTTCTTAAAGTAAGTATATTTTTTTTCTGAGTGTACATATAGTATAATAATTTTTATCCTAACTTTTTTCTCAGTGTATTTTTCCTTAAACCATATATGACCTTATAGTAACATTGTAACGGCACAATGCACAAAAACTGAATTAAACAAAACAATCTTACAGTAACAATGCAATGACATGCTAACGTAGTTTCGCGTAACGATCCCACGGGGTTATTTTAATAAAACGCGCGGTGTTTGAGGTTGTTAGATATTATAAAAATATTCCATTATCATCATTAACTTTACATTTTATATAACGTTAATTAGGCATTGCAACGTCAAAATTCCCGTACAAAGTTTTGTTTATGTTTACGTAACGCTCCTTTTTCTTGATCATAAATGTGCAGTAAAAGTTACTTGACTGTTTTAAAAGCTTGAAAATTATTTAGTTCTGTTAGAGTTTTAAAATTTTTCATTTAATAATATGCAAAATTAGAATAATCAGCAGCTTTATGTGTGTGTGTGTGTGTGTGTGTGTGTGGGTGTATTACATTGTAACTGTTAAAGCGCATGAACTTTAGTTTCTCTCGCTGCATGATAAGTGTTTCCGAGATGTTCATAAATCAGCGGAATCACAGACGTAAAATGCAGCTTACGGAAGTTCCATACTTTTTTCTCTCTCTCTTTTTAATTCCCATGCATTATTTTAGGTCTATAAAATATTTATTGCAAAGTTACACTTATTTTACCGGAATAAAAATGTTTCATGCCTTATGTAATTACTGCTTACATTTTGAGGGGACTTAAAGTTCATATTAAATTTAAAGCGTGCTTTAAGTTGCTTTTACGGTAACGTTATTTGACGATAAGATTAATAGTTACTTCGCTATGGACGAGCCTGAAGGCTGGACTTTCAATTTATTATTTACCAGAATTTGACTGAAAAGAAAGGTGAAAGGAAGGAAATTTAAAAGGACGAGCTTTTAGGGTTTATGAAGTCGAATAGAAAAATTGATGGGATATATATTTTATATGTATATAAATATATGTGCCCGAGCGTATTACAAGGATGGAAGTTAAGATAGAAATTTATTTAACTATATTTTAAGTGAAAAATATAATACTCGTTGAAGATTGACCGATAAATATGATATGGGTGTTTGTATATCAAACTTTCAAACAACAAAATTTGACTAATTTATTTATTTAGATTAATATATTTAAATAAAGATGTAAAACAAAAAAGATTATAATGAGTCAGTACACAACGAACTTCGTTAATGTTTCAATTCAGCTATTACAAGTTAATTAATTAATAAATAACTAAATTTATTAATATAATTGAACGATTATTTGTTGTCGCCATTTTTGAACTGTTAATTATGCGAGTATAAAAACACAATCGTACAGTTTTAAATAAATAATTAAGGCCACTTACAATGACAGGTAGCTAAATGTTAAACTAATTTCCTTTTCATTTAACGTTGAAACTTTAACTTTGTTAATTATTATTTGCTCCAAAATAATTGCGTCTCAACTAATTACACCGATGTATCCGTTTATTACATCTTTATTAAATTATTGAACAAATATAAACATTAACCCTCTGTACTTGATGTTCGGTTTAACTTTATTATCAGTATACCTCGGTGATTTACATGAAATTACGTGTAAAATCAACAACGTTACAATAGATTGGGGCAATTATTTAATTGATCGTAAGTTGTTACTTAAATCGTGATCAAACGAGGGAACATAACATGTACAAAGAGGGAGTTATTTTGGAACTAATTATTATAATATACAACAAACTGGTAAGTTAGTGGATATGAATAATTTATACATAGTCTGCGTTTTGAACAAATTGATAAACTGCGAGAAAAAGAAATCATACTAATAATTACGTATTCATATAAAAAAAATTTTACTATACCATATAAAATATATGTTTATGTTGGTATAGTAATTGTATAAACATAGATAATATTCCTTCAACCTCAGAAGGTATAGTAACTTTTATTATAACTTTTTTCTCAGTGCATTAGAAATTAATTTTGTTTTTGCCACTGTATTTGCTATGATTGAATTTTAGCGAAATTTAATCCGAGTCTCGGTTAAGAATGGTAATTTTTAGTGCACCCATTTCTTTTTTTTTCAGTATAATGTTCCAATTCCAACCGACAAGTTCCGCAGAATTTTATTTATTGCCGACGACTTAATATTGATTTCATCTCGATGACTATTTGAATAGCTGCGCGAGAAAGTCACTTAAATTCATATGTTACTTTTCAACGTGGATTCCGTGCATTATTATCCATCGGATTTCCATTACCGAAAACATTAGGTTTGATTTGGCCTCTTCATGATCGCACATCCGTGGCTTCGGATTCGAAAGAAGAACCCGGAGCGATGGTTTCGACGGTCGGATTTGAATATTGATCTTTGGCTATGAATTTAATGAAGCGAAAAATATCACCCGAGAGCCAGAAGCGTGGCTTTCAACCGCAAACAATCGCGAGCAAAAAGAATAATTAATTTGCCTCCTGTCCGCGGTCGTGGAAGCAACATGGTAATTCTCGGATACTTACCATTCTTTTTTCTTTTCTTTTTCTTTTTTTTTTTTTATCCTTTTAATGTCGATCGGCGACAATTTAATTTGCATCGCGTAATTGTGTGCGAATTTAAAGGGCGCTTTTGTAAGGGGCAAATTAATTTTTAATATCAAGTGCGTTTTAATTTTCTTGCTACTTGCCACGGAGTATAGTTAAGTGCGGTGTAAAAAGGACGGCTTGTAAACCATTACGGTGACAGATGCTGGGGATTACGCGGAGTTGAAAACAAGTTTTGTTAGTTGCCAAACTTTCGTTCACGTGAGCCGAGTTGCGATATTGAGGGATCGCCGGACAAACCGAAAAGTCAATAACACCGTGAATTGATCATGTAAACAGAAATTTAAAGAAATACACACGAGTGAAGATAGGGAATTTCTTTCTTTATATTAATAATATCACAACTTAGAAGTTTTCTAGTTGAATTATGCATATTTCATAAGCACGCAACAATTTTGTCGATTTAATTAAAATTTATACTAATTCAATGTGGTTATTATCTCAGTGGCTCCATCGCGGAGAATTTTATATTGGCCAATTTCAAAATTGCCACGAAAATTAAAAAAAATATTTTGTACAGTTTATAATGCACTTTAAATGGACCTTTCTTTCCATCCACTATTCTTCATGCATCACTCGACTTATCTTCATTATAAATAACTACTTTTCCCTGCAATATTACAATGCCCTTGATAATTCACCAAATGATAAGCATAATTTTACTTTTGGGTTACTTTTATCACACGTTACGGACGCATTAAGCATAAATTCCTGGCGGCGCAATTAATTAACAAACCGTGGCAACTGCGCTCGCCAAGCCGGGGGAAACTTTCATCAAATTAATATTTCTCCGGCTCCAATTTAAATTTGTCGTAGTAAGCCGGAGATTTTATCGGATGGTCCCAAATATCCGGCGCGTTAAAAAGGCGAGCAATTGCGGTAATTGAATGAATAACACGTAACGCATTGATTAAGTTGCTGTGTCGCTGCGTTTGGCTCGTGATTAGAATCGCTGGCGTTTAGTTACATTAATTAACATAAATCTACAACATATACACGGGCGAGGGCATAGATCTGTATTTGTTCATGGTCCATAGCCCGGGTCGTGGAGAAACAGACTGTGGTCGAAATTGTTTGAGGCACTTTGGAACCTGTTTTACCGCAAGTTACATTGTGGCGGGGTGGTACGCGTTCGCCGTGCAGTCGGTATCGAGAGCCTATTAATTATGGGCCTGTAATTAGCAGCATATTTAAGCCAGGCAATAATCGGCAACTTGTATACATACGCGACTAATATTCCATTCGACTGCACGAAGAATTCGCTGAAGTTATTCCAATTGTGCTATTGGGTGACGTTGTTTAGAGTCAGTGTTTGGTCTAAGAATGGGAATCGTTGTGTTTCAAGTAGAAATTTCAATCGGGCTAAAGTATGGCCCGGATAGGGCAACCGTACTTTTTAATCAGGCCCTGATAAGACGGCCAGATCAGGGTCAGCATGTAGGTGTAGTTAGTCTGGGATTAATGTGGTCCCGATCGGGCAAATAATATATGTTAAGGATATTACATTTTCACACGGAAAAAAGAAAGTTGCTGTATTTACTAGTAAATAGATGATACAGCAACTTTTAGTTGCTGATATACGGACAGTACAAATAGTAGCTGAAGTAGCAACTAAAAAATTGCTGAAGACGTGTACTAAATGTAGCGGATGAATGTTGCTGAGATAACGAATGTTTTTTCTGAAATGAATAGTTTTAATTAAAAATAAACCTAAATTAATTTATCATGTACAGGTTATATGTCAAAATATATTTTTGCGTAGAACGCTTTATATTATAATGAAAATATTTAATATAAATATATATATTTTTTATTATAATGAAAATATTTAATATAAAATTAAAATTTATAATAAAATAGTAATGTAATAAATAAAATATATTGTTAAATTTGAATTTACTGTACAGAAACAATTTACACGTAATATGTCATATAGCAACCTAGCGGTTGCTGTAACTAGCACGAACTTTTTTTCCGTGCAGTGAATATAAAAGAATCCAAGTTTTTATTTAAATTTGCAAAACAAAAAATTAAAAAAAAATTCATCTTAAAAGATCGACTATGATGATGTAATATGATGTAAGCGTTAAATTATTTATTCTTTTTTTTTTAATATATTCCCGAGATTTTGGTCGCTTTTGACCTTTACTTATTGACTGTTTCCAGTCAAAAGCTTTCCCCTGATAATTTCTTATCGGAGCGTACGTGACACATTAATAATGCATCGTTTGTTCAGATGTGTGCCCGTATTCTTAAAGTATAAATTAACTTATCGGTTAGTTTCGTATTCTGCGGTATTAGTCTTACTAGAAACTATTAGAAGTGTTCCTTATATAGCGTGGAGCGGCGGCGTAACTTGCTGCGGCTTGTTGGAAAAGAATTGCCCAATACAAGTAACTTAGTTGTAACTTGGTAACGCGATTTCCAAAGGGTAAAATTACTTTGTGGTCAACAGTGATCTTCAAAACTATCTAAATTGCTCTCATTTGGGATTCTCATGAGGTAACTCCTGAGATTTAATTTTTAACGAAAATATTCTCCACTCCCCCTCTTAACTAACAAAAATATTAAATATGTACAATATAAGGTAGCAAATTATTTGCAAAGAAGGTAATTAATTTTACTTCTATAATCCTACAAATAAATCCAAAGGATTATTCTTCGACGCTATTACTTCTTTGCAAAGTAAATTTTTATCTAGGACAAATTATGACTTCTTTATCACTTCACTGCGAACGTCTTTCATTGCACAGAATGTAAATAATCCCCTTTCGTTAACGCAACAAATTAAGGAACTATTATAGAACTCTAATCGACCTTTCCATACATTTTATGATTGCATATTCCACGCGAATACTTCATTATCGTTTCTATTTTTATCATTTACACGAAGTTAGCGATTCGACCGAAAGCGAACCAACTTGGCCCAATATTAATAACCCCGGGGGAAAGAGTCACCGCGTTAAATGAATTCGTTGTTTCGACGTTAGCGGCAACAAGGCCGCGTCAATTAACCCGACTGAAAGCGGATGCCGGCCTTTTTTGCCCCTTATTATTCTTCGCGGCATGCATAATTCAAGTTCGCGCGGCCCGCCACGCGAGCGTAAAAGCGGGGGTCGCCCGCAAATTGGGTTAATTATATTAAGTTTCACGCACGCGGGCTTTAAACAAGGGCGAAAGGGGGAGACGGGCAGCTTTTTCGAGATCTGTCGCGGCCTCGGCAAAGGTGTCGTCACTGGCAAAGTGGACGGGGATAAGCATGACAAAAGAGGGCCGGCCAAAGGCAGGAAGAGGGCAAAGCGGAAAGAGTAAAAGAAGAAAAAGTTGAGGATATATAAGGCGTACTTTCTGAGTATTTGCCGAGTGCCCGGGAATTGGCAAATCGACTTTGCCGAGTTTAGACGAGTGAGAGTTAGGTGTTGCTTCGGGAGTTTCAGCGGTCATTGAAAACCAAAATAAAAAAATAAATTAAAGCCCAAAGACGTGATGATTCTGGTATTAATGGTCTGCGTTGAATTTTGTCGCGAAGAATTTCAATGAATGTAAAAGTGCACTGACAACTGGGAATATTTGAAAGGATCGTAGTAAGGGGTTCGATTTGTAATAACGAGGTTAAAAATTACTTTTTTGTTACCTTTGGTACTATTATTTCTGTCGATTTGCAAAATGAAGTTATACTGTACTTTTTACTGGTCAAGTAAGATTTTGCATAATTCTTCATATGATGTAAGAACATATTATTTTTCTTTTATAATTTTTTTTTTGAATGATAAATTGTCCGTCGATAAATGCTATAAAGAATTTATATACAATATTACACATTTTACAGGTAAACAATAACACTACTGTTTTATCGAACAGATAAAGCGATAATTTTTTATGGCATTTTAACGTTAATTTTTATTGTAATTTTCTCTCGGCGCAACAAATGATTCCAATAAATGAAATGAAATAATTGTTTTTTTTTTATTTCCCAGCGAATTGGAGAGATTTCGTTACTAAAGGTGTTGCGATCTAATTATAAAAGATTAACAAATTAAATTACAAATAAAATAATAAAATTCACTTATTTGTTTTTATTTGTTCAGCGAAATAAATTGCATATAACGTTATAATTAAATTGAAATGTTTTTTGTAAAGCGATATAAAAGGTACAAAAAGTAACATATGTAAAGAAATTATAAATATATAGTAAAAAATTGTGCAAATAATAAAACGGGAAAAAATACAACGATAATTGCGAAACCAGAATCAAGTCGAGTTTTCTGATTTACAATCCAAATAAAAATGACGTTGTTGGAAAAGGAATGTAATAAATAATTAATAAAGAGCATCGACTGAATATTAGTCGATGTTTCAGCGTACTTAAATTGCTTTTTACTATATTTATTTTTCATAAATCATTTTCACATACGAATAATTTACATAAAAACAACAATTATAAATCAGCAGTAAATGATTTTTCGAGGCAGAAACGGGGTTTACATTAATTCAATCTCTTAATCTGAAAGGTCATACAGATAAATAATAGATGATGAGATTGCGAGGAATAATAAATGAATCGTTGCTCTGGTAATTTTGTAAAGCAGATTTTTCGGCTCACAGTGAACGGTTAATTTAAGTTGAAAGTAAAATAATTTTAAGCGAAACTAAACTGTGAAAACGCAGTACTGTTGAAGCAACGCCAATTGGTGTTGGCGTAATAATGTAACAATGTTAATATTGTCCCAGTATTATGAAATGTAACATGTACAAAAATTTTGTGTTAAATGTTTTCACGTAGGTATTATAGTGTTATCATGAGAAGATTGACATTTCAGTCGACATTGCAAGGGGATAGAATTATCTGAGGCAACTGATGTATTATTGAAAAAGTGTCTGTCTGAAAAGGAACGTACACTGAAACAAAAAAAAAAAATAATACACTTAATATAAGAAGACAATCCTATAATAACCGGATTTATTTTTATCGAAATACTAACTGAAAGATCCACTTACTATTAGAATAATCCGGTTAAAATAAGTGGACATTTTGTGCAGTGCAGAAATGACACGGTTACTAGCCAAACAATAACAACGTTATGATACAGTTGTCAATATAAATTTTTTTTTATAAATTTTTTTGAAAACGTTACATTCAATCCTATGTAAATCAATTGTGCTATTAGAGCATTGTTTTCTGTAATTCCAATATAAATTTCAATATATATATAACATACAACTTAACAAAGCAATTAACGTTGTAATGACAGAAACATTTTTCTCCGTGTAAGTACTTTCCTGCCATGGACGTCATATTTCGAGAATCATATTAGGAAGTTGATAATTGAGTTAGGTGCATCGAGCAATTCTTTCCCGCAAGTAACGATGCGTTGCGTCACTTACAATGTAAGGAAGTTCACTTCTGATAGTTTGGAGCGACGTATACGGCTTGGCGTATGATAGCGATAAATTAGCTTGCGAATTTCGGTCAAAAAGCGTATTAAATTATTTGGCGATATTGTTTCGCCGGGGAATATTGTCAGGGTTTTACGAGTATTATTATTTAATTAATTGGGAAATAAAGTTTTAATTTAATTAATTGCTGGTAATAACGTAAGGAGGAAAAATGTCGAATAAAAGTTATTATACCGTCTAACAATAACGACGTAAATTATCTTGACGTTGAATTCTATGAAATTAATATTCTAAAGGGTATAAGATTAATAAAATATGTTAATGATTGATATATTAAAAAAGATAGAACTTTTACCAGTACATTCTTAATGTACACTGAGAAAAAAGTTGGGATAAAAATTATTATACTAAATGTATAAATGGGGACAAATTACAATTCTTGTGATATTTAAAATACATTTTAAAAGAGATTATCAGTATTATACAAGTTGTTATGGTACAGTATAATAAAAATGTTCATTTTTCTTATAATCTCTTTTAAACTGTGTATTAACTAAGACAAGAAGATGTCATTTGTCCCTCTTTTTACATTTAGTACAATAATTTTTATCCCAATTTCTTTCTCACTGTAAGAATAATTCTATTTAAGATAAATGGATTCTATTTAATGTAAATAGAAATCCAACTGCATTTATCTCATAATATTTAAATTCTTATAAACTAACAATGATTCGCGAAATAATACTACTTCATTGTATTTGTTGCTTCTCGTGAACTATTAACATTTCGCTCATCGCGTGATAAACTGCGAATAAAATAGACATGTGTCTTGAAGAAAAAGCACGAAAATAATAATAATAATGTTAATAAAGAGGATACGCGGCATCCCGTACATCTGTATCCGTAGTTATTCAAACGAGCGTGCGAAAATGTTGAAAGTTAAATTGCTCCCGTGGCGATTCTTCTCGCGTTATCTGCAAGTCGGCGATGACGCGACACACGTCGCTGGACAATAACCAGGGAAAGGGTTGGTTGGTTGGTTGGTCCGGGAGGGAGGGGGGTGGGGGACGCCACGCAAAATTGGTCAGTCGCGACGACAAACGATAAATTCTTGCCCGTATCTTTTCCGGAGCCAGCCGCGTCTCGCGCACAGTAGTAGTCCGCCGCTTTGAATCCGACATCCGACATCCGGCTGGCTGCGCGCCGGAATGCTCGGCGAAAACTTTGCGTCCGTCCGGAGTGGCTGCGCCGCAGAAGAGGGCTTGGTACCCGCTGCTTTGACGCGGCGGTCTGGCCAACACGAAAAATATAAGCCGGCGTCGCGCCGCGTTTCACCAAGAATGCGTCAAAGAATATTGCATGTAGTTAAAGCTCGGGCTCTCTCGAGCGCGCCCTTGCGTTGAATATTAAATTGTTCTACCCTTGTCTGACTTTAGCGCTGATACGTCGAGTTATACGCGCCGGAACGAGCGTGCTTTTTTTTAATAAATAATCGCCTCGGGTAGGACAAATTGGAATAAATTGGTCCTTCGAGTAGGACCAAATGAGAGAGTTTAGCGTTTTTCCCCTATTATTCTTACATAGACAGTTTTGTGAGTGTAGTCAAAATGAAACATAGATGGTCCATATATGTTTTAACAGTTTCACACAAGGAAATAAAAAATTTATATATATTTTTCCTTAATCGATATATGACAATGTATGGTCGATGTATGGCAATAGTTGATGTAATATTCTAGCCAATAATTTTCTTGTATGGAAATCAATTATTGCCATATATCGACCATATAAATTGCTTTTTCTTGTACTTTATTTAGGAAATATATTGTTTGGTTTGAACAACTGACAAGGAGCATACGATGAAATGAAAATAATAAATTGGATGTGACGAAGTAGATTTTATTATTTCGCGAAAATGAATAATAGAAATTGGTTAATTAAGCTGTTTCCCAGTGGGAATCCTCCTTTACTGTTTCATCCATTGAAAAGTGACCAGTAATGCTTGCACACATTCCAAAATTTAAAATGAACAAATTTGAATTCTCATTGAAGTCCTACAATGAAATTGATTTTTCAATTTCCACGGCTAATTTAATATTATGTTCATTACTTTATTTTATTATTTGCAATTATTAAAATTAAATTTACGGTCTCGGGGTTGGGTGGGGGGGGGGGAGTCAGTACTTTTTAATTTTAATTGCTTTCTTAATCGAAAGTTGTTGCCCTATAAAAATCAACGGGCACGAGAAATAATTTTTACTGTCAATTTACAGTTTATTAAACTTTGATGTTAAAACTACCCGCCATCCACCGAACTATTTTACTAAATGTACCGTTAAAACAGCCGTGAAATGTCGGTAGTTACCATGCATTCACCACTAAATTCCGTTGAAATTTAAATGACTATAATTTTCAGTTCACTTTACTGACTTTTACTATTATAATAATTCATCGACTAACGACTACACTTATTTATGGGCGTAGTTAACCATAACTTAGCAATAACTATTTATTTACTTTAACTCAATCGATTTTCTCGTGCTCTTCTTTTTCAAACTCCAACGTTTTAATGTATAAAAAATCTTAATTTTAATATTCACTAAACATAATATTTAAGATTTTTTCTGCAAAAGCTTGCATAAATAATCACAAGAAAAATTCAATATGGGTGACAATAAATATGCCTCGGCAATAGATTTGCTTATTTGAAAAAGAAAAAGAAAAAGGAAAAAAAAAAAAGCAGGACGCGAGTGAAAAAGAAAAAACGCGCAACGTCAACGCGGCTGCAGTCCGGGCGGAAAAGGGCTATTATTAAAACTTTCCAAAAAGTTCGCCTATATTTTAAACGATGTTAAAATTTTATTGCCAAAGTTTTGAATCCGTCCGATCGCGTTTATACATACCGCGCGCGGGCGATAATGCCGTCGCGCTATCTTCGCGCTGGGCGAAAATGTCTAATGCTTTCGCGGGGTGAACAGAAAGGTATTTATTAATGTTTTCCTGTATTTTAAATGCGTCCCGACGCGGTCGCGGACGCGCGCGCCCGTCGTTTGAAATTGTCCGCCCGCGGCGCAGTAAAAGAATCCGCTGAATAAGTTATTGGTTTGATAAAATTTTCACTCCATATCACGTTAGTTTAAAGCGGCCGAGTCATTTTTGTTCCGCGCATCCAACGCCACTTTGGTGTATTTTCATTTGCGCATGCGCGCGCCTTCAAAGGCTGCGCTACTTCCTTCTATTTTCAACGAATTTTTCTCTTCTTTTTCTTTCTTTTTTTTTTTTTTTTTTTTTTTTTTTGC
>JABFPN010006416.1:0-11617 GCA_022817305.1 Leptoteleia sp. ZL-2020 | reverse complement strand
CTGACTAACCACTGGACTTTTTTTGCATATTCGTAATCAGCAGAAAAAAATACACAGAAAACATGTGTTATATCGTTTGGAAGTGTGGGGATTGTCTCCATGTAGACGACAATATAGTCCCACGGAGCGCGTCCGGGTTAAGTTGGGCGTTCAAATTTTCGCCCATAACTCTGAAAATATCAACTTTAGAGATATGCTCCAAAGGACCAAAATTACTCCTTACGATATCCTGGATCTATGCGGTTAATTTAGTTTGATTTTAAAGAAATAAATTTCTTGATGGGTAAAAATAGCACTTTTTCGCAAATAACTGTAAAACGGTCAGCCAAAACCAAATTTTTTCTGCATAATCGTAATCAGCGCAAAAAAATACATCGATTCCATGTGTTTTTTACCCACCTTAGGCGGGGGGGACATTCCGAATAATTACCGACAAATAATTTGCAATAAATTAAAATTGCGAATATAAATTAAGATGTAAGCTATCCTATATCTCAAGTTGGAACAAACTGCACACGGTGTGCAAATTTCATTAAAATCGGTTAAGTAGTTTAGTAGATTAGCTCGGACAAACAATGTGACACGTGATTTATATATATTAAGATTACATATGTATCAGTTTTTCTTTATTACTTTTACATGGACATATATGGCCATATATGGTTGATATATGGTAATAAATAAGTGATTCCAATACAAGGAAATTATTGAAGCCATATATGAGTAGAATATTATATCTATTATTGCCATATATCGACCATATATGTATAAAAACACATGAATCGTGTATTTTGGGAACACTCCCTTAATTTCGTCCACAAGTTACACTCCTGAAATTTATATTATGTTATAATTTTTTAATTTTGGTGGCAAATTTGAAATTGGCCAATAGAAAATTCTTGGCGCAGGAGTTACTTCCCCGCGCCTTCTACTTTTTTTAAATCTAACTAAAGTAACGATGCTGGGACCAGGGCCGTATTGGTCGGGAGCGTCCTCAAAATACTATTTCATATTTAATTCTTTTGCGGACGTCCTCGAAATCGCAATAGGTCCTCAAAAGGTACTACACATATGTTTTTAGGTTCTCGAAATACACTGTTCACATGTGTATGAACCTACATGAATTAAGAAGAAATTATTATATATGTCCATGTATAATTTTTTTTATTTTTTTATAAGAAATTATTAAAACATATATGAACCATATGGCTGTAAAAATTTCTTATATAAAATAAAAAATTTATATATTAACACATAAGTTTCTCGTATGTCCATAAAAATTTATATATAGTACATATATGGCTCATATATATTTTAACAATTTTATACAAGAAAATATAAATTTTATATATGGACATAAATTTTTATCTTAATTCATATACATGGAGAAAAAAAGATTAATAATAATTACTGACATTGTTAGTAAACTGATATTATATTGGAAAAAGTTGAAAAATTACTATCCTAAGATAGTAAAAAGTTTAAGAATAATTTTCTAAGAATTTTGAACAAATTGATACCTTTTGCTAACTTAAGCTAGTAATTTCTCAAATTTTGCAAATATATCACCAGTTTACTAACAATTTCAGTAATTTTTAATAATCGTTTCTCTCCATGTAAGAAAAAACAAAATTCAAATATGGGTATATATAATTTTTTTTCCATATATGTCCATACGGTCATATATGGTTGATATATGATAAAAATTGACATCAATATAAAGAAACTATTGAAGACATGGATAGACAATTTATCAATTATTGCCATATATCCAATACGTATATCCATATATGGCTATATGTGGATGAAGAAAAAACATGTGTCCATTAATTTTTAGTTTTTTTTTATAAAAAATTGTTGAAGCATCAACTGACCATATACGTTTTATTTTTACCAGGATTCTATTTCATTTGTGGTGTTTAAGGTCATATCTTGCAACAAGAATTTTTCTTATTATAGCAATTTTTTGTTTTTTTTTTTTTTTTAATTACAGAATAGTCAATGACGACTCATCATTTCGTCCCATGTCAATCGCAACGACATATTACCCGCAATTAAGCGTAAAAATGTGTGCTCGAGTAAGGCTAATCGGATGAATCATGCGGCCGTTACTTACAGGATATTTTTCCTTGTAAAACAGCGAGCTCGTGGACATGATCGGTGACAATCAGAGGCTAGTACACGAGCGCGCACTTTATCATGATACTCCGTTTTTCCCTCGGCGATCAGTTCAACGATCTCCAAATCGACTTTTCTGGAGCGCTGCGGAGTACAATTTTTAACTTTCACGGACGGAAACTCCGACCTTGGTTTTTTTTTCTTTTTTGTGATGAAGCCAGTTTGGACTTTTCACATGCCAGGGACGACTTTTTTTTTATGAATCAAATTATTTTTTTTTTTTAGTGAATAGAAATTTCAGAGCAGTTTTATTAATTTTATAAGTATTTCTCTGAGCGCATTATTGAAATACTTGTTACGGTTCTTGGGATGAATTTCATTCAGGTCAACCAAGGTCATGATACGTTTGTTCAAAATTTATAATTTTGGGGGGAAGGATGCACAAGAATTTTGTTGTAATAAAGTGAGACATTTATTAATTAAATTGTAGATATTCGAGGTTTACTTTTAAATTTGCAAAATAATAATGAAAAATTTATTTATACTTGAACTGTAATTGCGTTGAAATTGCATGAAAGTTTGTATCAGTAAAATTAGAATTTTGTGATAACAATGAAAGCGGGTAAAAATGTCGCTCTATTTTATCGGTGATAATTAATGAAATTTTAGTGTTAAGTGTAAAAGAGTTAACATATGTAATGGCGAGGGAAATATTTGGCCAATAAGAAATTGTTTAAAATAAAATAAATAAAGGAATAAATAAAAGTTATATAATTACAAAAAAAATTTTTTTTTTACATTTTCATTACTTTTTTGTAGAATTGTAGGAAAGAAAATGTAGAAAAGTATTTAATATTTACAAATAAGTAAAAATTTGTTGTTCAAATTAAATATTAAAATAAAACAAAATTTAAAAAAAATGTTATTTGCAATATTCTAATAGAAAGAAAGAAAAAGAAAACAAACAAATAGATGAAGAAAGAGAAATTACAGCAAAAGCCCTGTTATTTGTACCACTAAATTGTTCAATTCACAAAATTTCTTAATTATTTTGTGATATCAATTTCCCATTCTAACATCATAATAATGAAAAAAAAAAAATAAATCTTAAATCATACAAATTCCAACCTAAAATCTGCTTTTAATACGCAGCATACATTCTAAATCCTCCAGTTAACGCGAAACTTAAATCACAAAACTGGTATCATCACAAATGCAAACATTCGGCCGTACCAGTCGAGCATCACAACAAAAAAGAATAAAACTCGTCACCCGGAAACTCGCCGCGCTTTTAAACGGACACTTCCGGCAAGCGGCCGAAATTCCAATTCAAATTTGGCGGGCTCATGTCGTGCGGCGATTCCCCGCCAATCGCGGCGTCAAATGACGAAAACCGACGAAAAGTGCTCGGTTCCGGCGTGCTGCGAGAGTGGCCCGACAATGGCACCGGGGATTGGACGCGATCGCGCGCACCCGAATCGGTTCTCCAGGAGAAAGAGACTGGCGTGCGATCCGCGTGTCCAGTTAGTTTGCGACCGGCGGAAGAGAGGCAGAGGGTCCCCTCCCTGCGTTGCCGTTTGGTGGCGGCGTGACCCACAATCCCGATCCCTTCCTTTGCGCCGCATCTCCTCGCGCCGAAGGACATCGACACGCGATCCGCGCGCCGAACCGTCAGCGGCCTTTTTCGGCGCTTAACCCATCCCCCCTCCCCTCCCCTCCGCCCCTCGCATTGACACTGACAATTGTCGCGCATTCATTATGCATGCGGCCCAACTCGCAGATCTGTTATTTCATAACCCGTATGCTAATGTCCGCAAACGGGTTCCAGAGGTCGCGGTTGTTTGTTTCGGCCAAGATTTTGGCGGAGGTGCCGATGTTTTGCATCGAGAAAAATTTACTAGTACCATGTAGGGTCTGTAGACGTCGCTAAATTTCTTAGATTGAAAATTGTACTAATCGTAGTTTGCTGTAGAAATTGCAATGGCGCTGCAATCGTCAAAAGTTGAGAGCGACTTAGTCGACTCGATATATTTTCCGTTTGACAAACCGTCAAATATGTAGGCCTCCCTTGTTAAAAGGATCCATTCATTCTTGTTAAATACGATTAATGAATCGTAATGAATCGTGTGCAACTTACAATTGAAGTTCAATACGAAAATTTATTCGTTAATTAACCAATTAAATCCTTTTAAAATGTTTGTACTTTACATGCACAATCTTATTAATGTATAAGATACGTTGAAGGTTCAATTGTCAACAAGATTTAATTGTCAAATAGCATGGACAAAGTTACGATTCAATTCAATTCGTTCATTAGTTAATAAGATTCTACTGAATTTTTTTAACAAGAGCTCGTTCCGAATTTGACTGACAGTATTGTGCATCTTCTTTTGGGTTATTAATGTTTGTATGTTTGTCTCACTCACGCAGTACCAGCAGTTAATTTTGGAACACGCCTTAAATTTTATTCATGGTATAGAACGCAAATAGATTGAGACTTATTTGGCTTTCAATTTTTGGCTACATTTAATCGCGTTTGGTGGCGCTGCATACGCGCTTTTTAGAAATTAGACAAGAATCCATGTAAGTTTATAGACCCTGGTACCATATTCGGAATCATGTGTTCTTAAATATAGGTTGATTTTTCCAATATTTCACATTTAGTAACTTACACCAACTTATCTATTATTTTAAGTCAGGAGAACGCACCGCTTGATCAAGAATATTGTTTGAAAGCAGATAAATCGTTGAATAAATAAAATCCTTCATTATTATGAAACTAAATGAGTTTTAGAACACATGATTCCGGAATCAATTCTTACATGGACATATATGTTTTTCGTTAATCCATATATGGCCATGTATGTTTGATATATTGCAATAATTGATATAATATTTTAGCCATATATACATTTAATAATTTCCTTATCAATTTTACTAGGGAATTTCATTTTTAGTAGGGAATTTTAACATGCCAGAAGTACTGCGAAAAAAAGCTGCCTGACAAAGTCTGAATTTAAAAACGAGTCTGAAATTCAGACTACTTTGTGTACATCGGACTATATCTGTCAATTTTTCAGGTCTATGAAGCTGGCACAGCCACTGTAGCACACTTCAACGAAATTAACACTAATAATTAGTACTTATTAATGACTATTTAATTACCCGACTCAAAAATTTATTACTCCTGCAGTTTAAAAGAAAATATGCGTGTGCTGGCCTCTCAATGAAGCTAGCACATCACAATAAAAAAAACTTCAAGTTTATTGCGCCATTTAATATTCATTAATGACTATTTAATTAGTCGACTCAAAAATTTATTACTCTTGCCGTTTAAAAAAAAAAATGTGTGTGCCTCTCAGTGAACCTGGCACAATCCTATAATAAAACTAACAATCCACTTATACAAGCTTCTATAATTAATTATTCATTCTTAAAATTAAACGAAATTATAAACAATTTTTAAAATTATTGAATAATAGAAATTGAATAATAGATAAAATAATGACAAAAATTTGTTCGAATGTTATAGGACTTCGTTCTACATTATGTTTTGGAACATTCTAGATTTTCCAGGACGAATCTCCTACTTAACACTAGAACGACCAGACAATTTCTAAACAAGGACAATCCGAATTACAGTACCGTGCGTTAGAAGGAGAGGTCAGCAGTTAAAATGACTGCTTTGGTCGTTCTAATGTTAAAGATTCACTTTTGATTCATAGACCTCACTTAAGTCAATGAAGCTGGCACAGCCACTGTAGCACACTTCAACGAAATTACTACTAATAATTAGTACTCATTAATTACTATTTAATTACGATATATCGAGTCATCTAACAACTTAACTTTTGACGATTGCAGCGCCATCACAATTTGTACAGCGAACTACGATTTGTACAATTTTCAATCTAAAAAATTTAGCGAAGTCTATAGTACCTGCTCTACACGGAGAGAAAAGATGACACTGAAATACATTTTTCTCTGAGATAAATAGTATGATTTTTCATTTTATTTTTAAGTTACAATTTTTTCAACTTTTTTATCTCAGAGTAATAAAAATTATTAACATTATTAAACTACACGGGAAAAATTAACTGGTTGTTATGTTTGAATGTTATTTTTTTAGGATATGGCGTAGAGTGGTAGTGAAGCGCGTGACTAGTGACCAGTGACTGTGGGTTAACTGGTTCTTTTCTTTATAACGATAATGTTTATTTACTATTTACCAACTCTCTTTTATAAATTTTACTATATTATATAATAAGGAATACTGTATATGCAGACTGGCTATAAATGAAGTTGATTAGAAATTAAATATTTTGTAAACTTTAAATATAGTACACAATATATAGAGATTTTAAAATTTTCATATAATGTTATTTTTTTATCATATATATATTGAAATAAAAAGAGTTTCTACGTGAATCATAAAATTTCATTGCAAACTCAGATTTTTTCTACAAAGATAGACAAAAACTAATTAATTTTATTATTTTTTTTATTATTTATAATTAAAGTATTGCACTTCTCTAAACTTCAAAATCACTTTCTAAGCATTTCAATAATTTAATTCGACGTTTTGCGCATCGTTCAAAACTTTTTGCATAAATTCCATTGAATTCATTTTACGCATTCCTTAGAAATGTTACGAAAAGCATCTTCTTTAATAAATCGTATATTAAGTTTAATTTCTACCTCGAACAACTGCAAGATTGCAAGTTACGCAAAACTATAATATGTTTCTTTGGAAACTTTGATACGGAAAAAGGGAAATCAAATTATCATTTCCGTTCTTTCCCACAGACAGGCAGAAAAATGAAATAAGTTTTGCGCAACATTTACAACATAATTCATACGTGGGTATGAAATATTCTGTTATTATCATACGAAGTATGTGTACAAATTCTTACTTAAATACGCTTTTATGTATTTTATATAGTGATACTTTTGTTAAATATGTACAATTTTACACGCTTTTTATCAAATTATATCCTTGTTGCATTAATTTCTTTTTTTTCATATTTAGCACCCATACATTTGTCTTTATCATTCTCAACATTATTTAAAAAAAATAAACATTAATATATTTTAATAAATTTAATAAATACAATAAGTTTAATATAACTTAATAAAATTATTAATACTTTTATTTATTAATAAAACAATTAATAAAAGAGGAAGAAGAAATTAATAAAAAAAAAAGATAATAAAATTATTCTGCTTTTATTTAATTTTTGCTAATTCCATTTTCAAACTGTAAATGTAATTAAATAAATGGTTGCAATTAATGGAAACATTGATTGAATAACATAGATAAGAAATTTGTAATAAAATTTAGATAACAAATTGTATAACATATTTGCGAGCAAAAAGTCTTTTCGAAAAATCTTCCAAGACGCATTGCAATGTTTATCTTACGAATCACAAAAGTTGGATAACATTTGATTAAGATGCGAAAAGAGCAAATAATTATAGAAAGTTCGATAATAACGTTTACAAGGGAATCTAGTTTCGATAATCTTACGAGGAATTATTTTATCGTCTTCCATTGCAGGGTTTATTAATATTAATTACCCACATTAACTGGAAATTTGCATAAGCACGCGAAACCTCAAATGCGCAATCGCTCGCGGAATTGTTATTGTACTGCGCTTGCGCAAGCGCATGGCATTTCGAAATTGGGTGTTCCCTTCGAAAATAGCGATTTGTTTTGTTGCAATGGAATCGTTGATAGGTGATAAAACATTGAGGCCAATCAAATTATCAACTACGATTCAGCTTTATTTGGACGTTAATTAAACGTTGTAAATATGTGGAGAAATTTTTGTTTGAAAATCATTAGAATTTTATTTAATAGGAATTAAAATCGGAAACAACATTGAAAGGATTAAATACATTTAAAGAAAAGTATCACTTGAATGTTGAATCGACGTTGAAATTAAGTATATGTTGATTTTCGAAGCGTTTATAATATTATACACTGAGAGAAAATTTATTATGTTACTTTGCAATAAGACATAGTTAGATATGTGATCCTCGCGTATATTTTATGCTGTAGTTTTTTTAAAATATTATGTATTATATTAATAATGTTTTATAAAGAATATTAGATAAATATTTTTCGACTTATTACAAGTAAAAATGAAACATGTATGGTCCATATAAGGTTAATAATGTCATATAGGAAAATAAATAAAATTATATGATGAAGAAAGATATGTTTTTTCATCATCCACATATCGCCATATATGGATATATATGGTCGATATATATGGATACAATATATAAAAAATTGATATAATATTCTATCCATATGTTATCAATAATTTCTTTATATTGATATCAATCATTTCCATACCAAGACCATATATGAATTAAGAAGAAACATATATGTCCATATATGAATGTTGTATTTTCATATATGAAACTGGTAAACCATATATGGACCATATATGAACCATGCAGAAATAATCATGAACCATGAACGAACCATATATGGACTATATAGGGACCATATATAAACCATATATGTACCATGTACGAACCATATATATGAATAATATAAATATACCATGTATGTACGAACCATATATGCGAACTAAATATGGACCATATATGAACCATATTTTCCTTTTTTTCTTTGTCACTATTTTAGAATAAATTTCAAGTATTGCAAAATTAAATATTAACATTTTTTTTCATATTAAAAAAAATTTGTAAATATTTTAATTTTGTTATTTTTATAATTTTCATTACAATTTATTAATACAAACATCGAGATTCATTCCCCAATGAATCTTATTTCAATTTTGTAACAAAATATTTATACATTTTATATCGCAGTACAAGTATTAGTTTGCGTGTCGAAATATAAAACCACGCATTGAACAGTTTTCGAGCAGGAATTTATCGAGGGGGTAAAAAGAGAGAAACCGGAAAAGAGCATTTCCTGTGCAGTTTCGTAAACGCGATTACTATTATCTATAGCATTTCAATTGCTAAGCCGGATAATTTTACAATAGCATTTAATGATAGTAATGAGCGAACTTTAACATTCTTGCGCGCATCGATCATTTTTTCAGTCAGATTTCTAAACTACAATTGCAGACTTTAGTACCGACAAATTTTTCATTAATTTATTAATAATTCATTTAGTACGGCTCCGGAAAATGGTTGGATAAAAAAATGTTCGCGTTCATTAATAAGAATTGTAGTAAAAATGAAACATATATGGACATATATGTTTATTTTCAATACATATGTGGACATATATGTTTATTTTCAATACATATGTGGACATATATGTTTATTTTCAATACATATATGGACATATATGTTCATTCTCAATACATATATGGTCATATATGTTTATTCTTAATACATATATGGACATATGTTTATTTTCAATACATATGTGGACATATATGCTTGATATATAGTAATAATTTATTTTAATATTAGAAAATTATTATATTATATCAATTATATATGGCCATATATGGACCATATATGGACGTAATGTTGTTTCCATATATGGTTGACGTATGGTAATAATTTATTTCAATATGAGGGAATTATTAAAAGTATATATGGCTAAAATATTATATCAATTATTGCCATTCATTGACCATGTATACCCATGTATGGCTATATATGAATTATGAAACAACATATATGGACATAATGTTGTTTCCATATATGGTTGATACATGGTAATAATTTATTTCAATGAGGGAATTATTAAAAGTATGTATGGCTAAAATATTATATCAATTATTGCCATTCATCGACCATGTATATCCATATATGGCCATATATGAATTAATAAGAAACATATATGTCCATATATGTTTGATTTTTACTAGAGACGACACAATTTGCACAATTTTGCACAAATTTTTGTGAATTTTGCAGGGATTACTGTGAATAATAAAAATTACTTTTTTTATACCTAAGCAATTATTTTCTGATCGGTCTATTAAATTTGTTATTGAGGAATACAATTAAATTTGATAAAATTCCCTACATTTTTATTGATATAAATTATGAGAAATGACAAGATAAACATTATATAATATATGATACGCAACTGCTGCGTGGTGTATGGTTTCAAAATCTGTTCAATTAAATAAAAAGTGTCGTTTGTTCCGTAATAAACGAGTAAATTAATATCACATACCGTTGCTCCTGTGGTTCTTATATGTTTATGACGATAGAGACGGAAACTCAAACATTGTCCAGCTCTGTCTCGCGGTGGGAGCGAACTTGAGAAGTACCATGAAACCGGCCTGGAAAATGAGATTGTGAATGACGTGAGATTTCGGTCTTAAGATTGATAAATAAAAATACATAAAGTGTTATTGTTGCTTCGATCAATTTCCTTGTATAATAATACAATAATTATATAATAAATTATATAAGATGATTAATTTACGAAGCAATTATTTGATTTCCAGTTAATTAATAAATATTTGTAAATATGTATACTGAAAGAAATCTCATTTACTTAAAGATAGAAAAACGTCTGGTTTTTTTTTTATTAGGCAGGAACCTTAAGATTATATTAACTGAAAACCAGTGAAACTGGATGCAACATTTGCTACTCGCGTGTAAGTCGGGTTACCATTCATCAGGGGTTCGGCCTATTTTTCTTCACAATATATTTGATTATCATTCTTTTACTTTAAATAGAATATGTATTATTAAATTTATTTTTATAATACAATAATTACACAATAATAAATAAGTTTTTAAATATAAATTTAATTTTAATTAGAAATGATTTCTAATTTTATCTGCAAAGTGATAATTAAGATTATTAAATAAAGTTTTATCATTAAGTGCCCTAGTAAAAATCAAACATATGTGGTCATATATCGATTAAGAAAAACATATATGTTCATATATGGATTACGAAAAAACATATATGGTCATATATGGATTAAGAAAAAACATATATGTTCATATATAGATCATATAGGATAAAGAATTTTTTTTTTCGTAATCCATATATGAACATATATGTTTTTCTTAATCCATATATGAACATATATGTTTTTCTTAATCCATATATGACCATATATGTTTGATTTTTACTAGGGTGATGAAGACTTTTTGGTAATTATTCGGTTCAACTCCCCCCCCCCTAAGGTAGGGTTAAAATACGTGAAATCGATGTATTTTTTGCCGCTGATTACGAATCCGTAAAAAAATCGAGGGGGACGCTTACCGTTCAAAAGTTATTGGCCAAAAATGGATCAAAATGGCACAAATTCGTCAATATCTATCCTTATATAAAAAAATTTGAAAATCTGCTCAGGCTATCGTATTCAGCGGAAAAAAATACATAGAAAACATGTGTTATATTGTTTGCACTCAGAAAAAAAATATACTTACTTTAAGAAACCTGTACAAAGAAAATATTCCTATTAAAACTAATAGAAAATCTATTAAAAATAAGAATATTCAGTTAATATACAATAGATTAAGGTTTTTA
>JABFPN010006415.1:0-11618 GCA_022817305.1 Leptoteleia sp. ZL-2020 | reverse complement strand
AGAACTGTATGCATTACATATACTTAGTTTTTCCATAAATTATTACAGTTACACCTACAGAGTACATATAGGTTCAATACCCCAGAATTTATTGATAAATATACTATTTCATTTTTCTCAGTGCATATATGGTCATATATGGTCGATATGTGGCAATAATTGATATAATATTCTAGCCATATATTCATTCAATAATTTGCCTTATATGGAAATCAATTATTGCCACATATCGACCATATATAGCCATATATGGATTAAGTAAAAAACATGTATGGACCATAAATGAGTTCTCTATTTTAATTTTATGACATCCTTAAAACATACGTTTCATTTCAACAAGGATTGTTAAGTACGTAACCAGCTAGCTAACAGTGTTAGTAATATCTATTAAATCTTGAAATATGGGAAACATGGGATATATTGGCAGGAAGGAGGAAACGGCGAATTTGTACGGCTCTTGCGGCCGGCGATTGGGTAGCGGGACTCGGCAAAATTTACTTTCGGCGACGGGAAGGACGGGGCGGGAAGCGCGCGTTTGCAGATGACGCTCGATAGTTGAACATCGGGCCATGGCGCGGCGTGGCGGTGTCGCATACGAACGTGTTTGCGTACGTGTTGGCAAACAGTGCGCGCGCGGCCGTGTTTGGATTTGCGAGGGGGTGGGGGCGGGGGGGCAGGAGACGTCGGGAGCGTGCGAGCAACAAACGTCACGTCGAAGCTACGGATGTTCATCGGCGTATCCACGCAAACTCAAACGACCCGAAATGCCTTGATTACCAGGAGCGGGCGAAGCGGCGGTCGCTGCGGAATATCCATGTCAGAATGTCACACATAAGCAAAGTTGGTGCGCATCGCCCGCGCCAATGAAACTACCGCAACCAGCAAAACTATCCAATTTAACTTTAAAGTCATCGCGAGGACTCGACCGCATCGGCTGTCGCGACGTCGCTTCTTCCGCGGCAAAGCGAACTCGCGCCCCCCTTTTCCCCCCTCGGCGACCCCCCCCTCCCCCTCCTCCTTTCTATCCGTTCGATTAAAACGTCTCTCCGCGCACTTTAAGGCCGATCGGCGACAAAGAGCCGGGCGAGACTTGCCTCTCCGCGCGCACCTGACACAGTCCCCCCTCCCTCCCAACCGCGCTCGATATTCGTTTCCCTTTAACGCAAATGGCAACGCCAGGGCTTGACACGCCAAATCAAACTGCATTCTCAGATGTAAGTCGTCTGCCTGTGCAGCCAGGCGCTGTTTGTGTTTCCATCGACTCGCTTCAAATTCCGCGATTGAAAAATTCGTTACGTGCTGCCGTTTACTTTCAAGCCTCAAACATTCTTTTCGCAAGGATTGTACTTTGCAATTCATCTTACCAAGCTTTACCCTTTCTTCTCCCTCTCTTTCTCTTTTTCTTCCTCTCTTAAAAAAGAACGTGTTGTTATTTTTGGACTTGGAACTGCTGATATTGGAGAATATTTGATATAAAGAGTATTTTGCTCTTGCAATTTTCTACTGTGAAATCAATTGTAAGGCCTTGTTTTACTATTTTTTATTAACAATTCTTGTTAATAATAAATAAATTACCCAGGTAGAAATTTTACCAGTGAATCAAAAGTTTTAGTTAGTTACCCGTTAGTTGTAAGTAAATTCTTTTTAGCAACAAACAATTTAATAATTATCTGGCTAATTACTCGATAGTAAAACTTGTAATTTTCTGTTCTTGAGAAAAGTTAAGAATTTTTATTATAAATTTATTAACTGTTCATAAATTAAGTTAAAGGAGAAAAATAATATTATATTTCACTAGTTAGTTGACGAAAAACTATTCCTTCTTGAGAATCGAAAATTTTTCTATTTATTTGCGAAATCTTTTTTACGTGAATAAAAACTAGTGAGTGTAATAGATAAAGAAATTTGATTCCTTTAACATTTACCAAAAAAGATTTCAAGTTTTAACTAAGTAAAAGTATGAAATATGAAAAAAAGGACAACGTAGATAATAATTGTATATCGACGAAATTACATTCTTTAAATATAAATAGGTTCAATTTATATTAATACTTCAAAGAAGAACGTTAACTGCCTTCGAAATAATTGTTTCCACAATAAGAAGAGCGCACCGTAATTTTAAATATCAATGACAAAATTAAACCGGTTAAGTGAGTTACTTTCAAAACTTCTCCCTTTTTTTTTTTGCGCATAATTTGGTCTCAAACATTTAGCAACACGTGTTCTTAAAAACATTCCTTTACGTAGTCTGTAATAACATCGTCGGAAAACATAGAATACCGTAACTGTATACGTATTGCCCGCGGATATTATTATACCTTTAACCAAATCGTAAATGAGATGAAAAAAAAGAAAATATTAAAATCATAATAAAATCGTATTAATAAATTATTAAGTCATACCCTACAAAGATGGTACAGCTACATTAATGAGAATAAAACTTTTATTCTTATTAATACAGATTAAATCGGAAATCTGTATTTACAGTTGTAACGACTGATCACGTTACAATTATCCAGGTTTGCTCGACCTAAATATGCAAATTTTTTCTGTGCGCGCAAAAAAAAAAAAGATAAGTAACGAGCAGATTAATTTTTTATTTACTACGATACTTGCATTTTATCGGACGATTGTTACAAAATGCAAAGCTCACAGCATTCGCGAAGAATGTTGCTGTATTTATTGTATTCCAACATTTCTCAAGGCATTATTTAAATCAATCAATTGAAGAACCCGAAGCAAGCCATGAAAACGTGAAATATTTTTCATTGAAAAAAAAAAGAAAAAAAGACAACCAACACTTGTACGAACTATCGTTTAAAAGTAAACATAAAATTGCTTCCGATGTATATTAAGTCTTCGTTCTTGGACTTACTCCGCTTTCAATTACTTTTTATCCTCTTTGTTATTGATTTTCTCCGTCGAGTAAAAAGAAAAAAGGTTTAAAAGGAAAAACACGACAGAAAAACAAAAAATTGCAGACAAATAACCGTCATATGTGTATCTATACGTAGCTTTTCCTCTGGCTAAAAGGAGAAGAGAAATCGAGCACGGGCAATCTACACACGTGTTTTGTCATCCTTTTTTTCTTCTTTTTTCTTTTTTTCATTTTTTTTGTGAACGGCAAGACACTTAATGTACTTGTTGTAACAATAAAAATCATAACCGACGATTCGAACGGAATTATGGGTTCGTACCAAAAATGGAAAGCTCAATTGGAACGCGGCGGCAAACGCGTTTCCTTTCTTCGTTAATTCCGAAAGAACTGGCGCGCGCGCTTTCATTGTCGAGGAAAACAAACGTTTTTGTTTTGAATCCCTGTCGAACAAAGCCGTAATCTAACATTGTGCGGTAAGTATTACCAAGATACAGTTGTTCCTCAACGATATTTAAACGCCGCACAATGGCAAAGTGCAAAGCAGACTCTTATAAGTATATGCATAATTACTTATGTAATTCAGTCACAGGTCTAGTGTACCGTTACCATAATAACATGCTGGCTTTAGAGAAGCAAAACACGCGACACCAAGAAAAAAAGTGAAATTTTTTTTATAATCACAAGTTCATCAGCGTTACACTCCGTGATCGTTGCAAAACCTTATTCATGTTTAATCAGTTTTATAATGATAGTTAAGCATTGTAGTAATTTTAAATTGAACTCACAAAAAAGAAAAGTATATTTGTTTTTTTGTTAAAATACAACTTCTTACGGAAGAATGCTATCAAGTTCTTCGATTTTAGAGCGTTACAAAAATTTTCGAACCTTGCACTATATGAAGGTACATGTATGGTCTATGAAAAGGATTTTATATATGTATAAATTACATTGAGAAAAATAGTATAGTAATCCTGGACTCTATGTGTTCCTGTATAAAATAATGCACGGTAATGTGAGAAGAGGTATTACAGATCTAATAATTAGTACTTGAAAATATGATACCATTTGCCAGACTGTCTGGTAATTTTCTTAACATTGGAGCATAGAGTCTCAGAATGTCAGAACGTATAGTATCTTTTATTATTTTATTTTTCTCAGTGATAGAAAAAATGGCCAAACTCTACAATGTAAAAAACTCTATACAGTAAATCTCTACAGGGTAGATGACTATACAATGCGAGGTCAACTTGTTGTATAACACTGATTGTTCTTTATACTGTTACAAACCATTAATTTAGTCTATTAATTTTAGAAACCAAAACCTTTACAATCAATGTAAAAGACAATGAAAAAAAAAACTTTTAAATAAAAATGTTCTTTAATTTTGTGGACCAATATCATTTTTATTTTAATATTATTAAACGCTACTACACTATAACATTTCACAATTAAAATTCCAAACATTCCTCGATATATTTATCATTATTCAGATAATGCGACCAAAAAGAAGGAATCTAAAAAAAAATAAAAAATGTAAAAGTACGATAAATCCAATTATAGATACATCACTTACATACATACTGATAATCCTAGAGTTATTAAATTACCAATCCAGAATATGTTATCTGGATCATGAATATATCATTGGCGTGATTAGTTCTCTAAATCGAACAATTTAATTTAACGGACCAATTTACCTCATCATCGGTGGATTAGAAAATGTTAAAATCTAAAAGAGGGCGGAAAAAATCGCGCGTTAAATTGGCATTACAAAATGGAAACTTGAATTTGATCGCGTTATCGGAAAAATATCTAGTACATTTTGATTCGTGCCAATTTTCCGTACGATACCGAGTATCGGACTGAAATAACGATACAATGACAATAATAATATTATCACTCGGAACTCGTTGAGCACTAACGCCGCGGTACATTTGCGCGGCAATAAATCACGCGTCGTAAATCTGAAATTAACGTAACCTGAAAACAGACATCGAGACTGATAGAAACAATAATCAACGGTCGTTTAATTTCCGCGAGTCCGGGGCGTTATCGTCGCGCCTTATCAGTCCGCTTTTTGCTTCCGTAAAAAAAAAGGAAAGAAAGAAAAAAAAGCAACGAAAAAAAGGGGGTTAAAAAAGAGAGGGAGAGTGGAAAGGAAGGAGGACAAAAAAGTATGATTGAGACGAGTCGATCGCAAATGAATGACGCGTCTCGCTCGGCACAATCGACACTAACTCACAGGAGCGCGCAGTGCGCGAGCATATTGAAACAGCGCGCTGTCCGTGCGGCGCGTCCTAATAATTTATCGCGGGCGAGCATCGTTGACTGGCAAACAAATGCAAATGCGCGGGCACGCGTGTTCCATATTCAACGGCACAATTCGCGCGACGCAAGATCTCGCAAAAATACGCACATTATTCGCCGTGAAAAGACGGCGATCGATCGGGCACGACTCCAATTGAATTACGGCTCTTCACAAGCGTGGCGCGCGCGCGCGCGCGCGAGCACTCAGAGGAAAAAAAATTGCTAAACATAATCAAGCCCCCATTGATAGTGATAACAATAAAATTATTAGTCATCTCTGCCAAGGTCGATGTGATAAATTTAAATGAGATCACATATTTGAATACTGTCTTTTAGTATTTTTTGCAGTGTATCGATAATATTAATGTTTTAACTTTCAATTTAGTTTATATTTAATGAAAATACTAATGTAAAGAGCAGAATTATGCATGAAAATTGATATTTCTCATACGATGTATTTGAAATACAATGAATTTTAAGTATATTTGATGTTATCAATAAAGTTATTCCCGTTAACGATTCAATATCGCTATCAATTGTTTTGATATCACCGGAGACATTCATTAATGTGTTTTTAACGTCACAATTAGAGGGTAGACTAGATAATGAGCCATTATAATGACGGAGGTATTAATATTTGAACAGCTAGCTTTCGGAATCATTGTGATAAGGCTGGCACACGCGTAGAGCTGTTATGACGCAGTGCCGTAGTGGAGCCGTGACGCAGTGATGATTTCGGGCCATAAAATATGACATTTATATCATTTCTCTTGCATTGTAAGAAGCGCGGAATAGATTCTACTAATTTTCACCTTAATTTTCATAATTAAATTCACGAGGGAGTTGTTATTTCGCGAAATAAGTCCAGGAGGTAAAGCGCCCGGAGGGCTCGCATCAATATACTAGTATAGTTGGAAGATATTTCTTCCAGCAAGCTCTAACTAAACTGCCTATAACTTAACAGCGAATGTTTTAATGTGATTCATCCAACATTTGCCATAGTTACACTACCTATAAATATAAATAAAATGAATCATTAAATACATAATTTTTCCTCTCTGTTTTTAGTAAATTTACAGACATCTTTCCTATATTAATTACATAGTTAGATTGCTTGTAATGTCGATTATTTTAAAACTCAATCTCGGTTATAATTCTTAAAAAAGCTGGTTATAATTTGGAAAAAGTCTGGATATCGTCTGGTTGTGACCTGGATAATGGTTGGAAAATGTCCCAGTTCCAGACGTAATTTTAGGTGAAAAACATCTTGGTTGCATCAGGATATAGTTTGGATATAATCTGGACCAATGTTTGGATAAAATCTGAATACCCAGATATATTCCAGATGAATTATAATCGAATAATACGTCTGGGAGTGGAATATTATCCAGCCTTTATCCAGATCAGAATCCAGATTACTCCCAGATTATATCCAGACATTGGTCCAGATTATATCCAAACTACATCCAGATGCAACCGAGATGTTTTTCGCCTAAAATTACGTCTGGAATTGGGACATTTCCCAACCATTATCCAGATCACAAAACCAGCTTTTCCCCAGATGATTAACCAAACATCATCCAGATTTAATCCAGACTATTCTTTTCCACGCGGGATATAGATATAATTGTTTCACCTAACGGATACTCTTCTTAGCGAGAAGAAAGGAAAAGCAAAAGAGGCCCATTGAAAAGCGTACCGGAATCAAATCAACGAATCGATTCGATTCGGGATGCGTGGAAAAAGTCGCCGGATTTATCGGGCATTCGGCGAAATTGCCGCGGCGTTACAGTTATGTTAATATTTCGCCGAGGCCGTTTGTAACTTTCACGTACGAGAGCGCGCGAACTTGCCACTGCACAGTCGTATTCCGAATGACAATATCGCGTCGGCCTTTCTTCCCAACGAAAGTGCCGTGAGCGGCCGCGCAGTTTGCGAAAACTTTGCACATTTCACCGGGCGCAGTCGATGATCGACAAATCGTTTCTTGCGAGCAGTCTATCGCGCCCACTAAATCGTTCAAAGGTACTCTCGTGCCGCCTCCTTTTGTTTCGCATTTCTTCGTTTATGCCCCGACGGGAGGAAAAGGGATTCGGGGAGGGGGGTTCGCTGCATTTTGTTTACTCCTCGAACATTGATTATGCGCAATCACGAAATCAACTTGCTTCCGCGTGGCAGCGTATGCCAAACGAGACGGCCAATATAAAACCGACGACTGTCACCATTTTAATCGAATTTGCCACGTAAAGTTGTCCGGCTTTTCACCTCTCCAAGTAAAAGCGAAATATAAAATAAAAAAAAAAAAGAGGAAAAAGAAAAACCCTTTTACGCCGCGCTTTTGTGTCTTCGCCGTTATTATATTGGCTTTTTCATGCCGATCAATTTTTAGCGACTCCTAAATTAAGAATCCGTTAAAACAAGTTCTATTTAATGTTTAAATTGAGTTTGAAAATAACCCGGCGGAATTACCGCCGGACGTGTATTTCTGGAAATATTGCGCTGTAGCATTCAAATTGCCGATAGGAAACTTTTTGAATACGAAAACTGAATAAAGCGTATTAATAGAGCCGTTCGACAAATTGCGCCGCGTAAAGTAGTAAAGCCATTCATGAATTTTTCCTCCGCGGGGGATAAGGCAATTAATTTATTATCAAATATTCAGTCCAACTATTCAGATGTAATTTTATAATTCATCACGTTCCCATGCAAATGAATAACGTCTGCTTTATTATTTAAAGTGCTTTTACTTTGGAAACCAAAGCAGTCAATTTTCCCATCAAATAATGCAATGAATGAAGCTTTGTTGTGCTCGCGAGTAACCAAAACCTCCTTATTTGTATATTAACGTGTTGCGATAAAACGAATTTATCGGCGCGCAATTAAGGCTAGTGTTGTTCGTTTAAAATATCACGGCGTAAAACGAGAATGATGTATTTTGCTAGCGGCGCGAGGCAGACGACCAATATACAAAAATCGGTATTGCCAGTAGTAATGGAAGATTAAAATTAGGCACAGTACTGGCACACAATTGTTGGAAATTTGTAAAGTTTCAATACTTATTTATGACAAAATATCTCATGAAAAAGATATGGGTGTCTATTTTTATTCGCCAAACAAATTTTGCTTAGAAAAATTCGCCGCCGTTGGGATTCTAACACCGCACCTATTGAAGTGTCCTAACACCTTGACCATTAGGCTACCGCGACTCACAAGTCACAATAGATATGTGACCATCGATGCAATACTGGCACTAGACTGTCCCAACTATTAACGTACCTTAAACTATTTTTTATATATATAATTTACCCTATTTACTACCTTCATATACTCTCTAAATATTAAAATAATTGCCAGTACCGAATCACTACTGGTCACTGCGGTATTGCCAACCATTAATTATCTCTATATATATATATATAGTATATATATTGCCAACCTGTATTGATACAAGCAAACAATAAACGGCCAAGAATCCACGTATTAATCAATTGGTGTTCAATCCAGCTCTGGGCCAATGGTTGCCAAAGGCTTACCGACACCCGTGCCAATAACCAGTCGTTTCTCATATTCTACACGGGCGTGAACGTACGACGAAAAAGGTGAAAATAATAAACACGCGCAAAATCGAGTCGCTTTGGGATTGGCAGAGGACGTATGTAATGGAGCTACAATGCAGTGACATCGCCGGTTGGATATCTGCCATATGACTGTCAAATTCAACGTATCCCCGAGCGTGACTGCGCCTTTCATTGCGCGAGCGAAAAAGCGCATGAATGAATCGTCGGTGACAAAAGCGATTTCTTTCGGTGCCTCCGGTGCGAGCCGCCCAGAGGGAGCGACATAGAAATAACGCTCCGCTGAGGAAGGAACGAGAAGAAAGGGGAAGCAGTAGCAGGAGGAGGAGGAGAAGATGGGATGGGGTGGGGGGGGGGGAGCGGCAGAGATAGAGAGACGGCGGGCGAGAATTGCCCGCGACGGATGCAAATACACGCGAGGAGCCTTGGCACGAATTCTTGAATCGCAACGCAGAGCAGCGGCCGCGCGTACGCGCGTACGGGACCCTCCGTGCACCGCCGGCGGCCGCAAAATGCAAACAGTCAACGCGCGGAGTGGGGAAGGGTGGGAGTGGAGGGAGAGGACTAAAGCGAGGGAGACGCGCGAAACTGTCTCCCCGTGATGCGAGCCGCGCCGAACGGTTGGCACGAAAAGAATTGGCGTATCAACGTATCCGTGATATACGCGCCACTTTCGGATAAATTGGATCTACTTTTCGAAGCCATCGTTATCAGCCCGTCAACACGCTTCGACGGCCAATGCGAAAAGAATCGCGCTTTCCCAGTCAGAGCTGTCGGCAGCCGCGCGATTTATACATTCGCGCCGGGCCACGCCAGCCCAGCCCTGCACGGCCGCTCCGATTGACTCGTATTTGCATGCCGCGCAAAGGGAAGCAGACAGCGAGCGCCCGACAACAACAAAAAAATCAACGCCACAGCTTTTCGTCCGCGAAAATTGCTCTGTCCAAGGGCGCGCCGGCTGCCAAAAGCCCACCACTTTCGCGCTTACCAATTCGCGCGCTTCAGAGGGACTCGGGGACTTGCAAATGCAATCAGACTCGTAACCGGCGAACGGTTTCACCCTTTTCTTTCGCTATTTTCCGTTTCGAACAAATCTGCCCCGGCTGAATAGCGCGGTAAACATTTGCCGCGACACTCCTTTTTAATTCGACTAACCAAAGGCTTCGCCGGTCAACACTTTTTCGTCCGTTTCCAGTACACCAAAGGAAAGTTTATTTAGGAAAAGTTACTCGTGTTTTCAACAAGCAATCTTTGTTCAGATGATTAATGTATGTTTCTAAAGTATATTTGTGGGAAACTTAAACTTGCATAAATCAGCTCGATAGTGTTCGTTTGTTGTAAATTGTAGTATTTTCTTTGAAGATATTTTTTTTTTTTTTTTAATGGAGGAATTTTAAAAGTATTAAGAAGTTAAAAACAAATATTTTGGATATTCCAAGTATTACCTTATTTCTTCTAGTGTAATTCGAGGGAATGAAATTAGAACATGGGTCCAGTCACCAATGTAAGGTGGATTCAAAAACAAGCTGTTTTAATTGTTTGCAAAAAAAATTGAAATTGAACGATCTACACGAGTATGAAACCATCTGTTTTATCTGACGAAAATTATTAAACAATATGATTGAAAGCAATGTTTTTCAACTGGGAAATATTAATGTAAGTACAAGGTTAAAAGTTTCAATAAACCGTTGAAAGATAAATGATAGAAATTAATTAAATTACTCCTCCAACAAAGAACAATATGAAAGTCTACTAAAAATAGCCTGGCCAGTTTCACTCTCATAAAATTCAAAAGTATTGAAACTAACTGAAAATAAACTTGTTTAAGATTGAAAAGAAAGTTCACTCAAATAAAGTTGACTGCATTTCTCATCGATAATATCCTACTAATTGCGACAAAAGAAATGCAGACGCAACAGACAAAGATAAGGAATGTTAAGGTTCCAACCTCGATTGACGTTAACAAGCATTACCAGTAACAATTTCGACAAATCTAATAATTATAAGTAACCACTTGTCTTAATCATCTGTAAAGTGTTACGCCAGAAGCTCGAATGACAAATCATAGATAACAACACAACTGATACATGTGACACATTTGAACCCTGTAGATTTATGGAAAGGTCAGTAGGTAAACGTGAAAATTTGCTCATTGATATCAGTTTGTCGGGACAAATTTATTGTACAAATATTCAGTTAGAAGACCTAACTATTTGACGTGCTTTGAAAAAAGTCCATGTAAATTTATACACATTTAACACCACAAATACGTAATGATGCAATAAAAATCTTGCACTATAATGGGTGTAATGAAGCAAACTTTTTGATTTTGCAATTTTTCGCAATTAGTTAAAAAATTTACAAAATTTTTGCAATTTGTTGCGAAAAATATGTAATTTTAAACGTCGCGGTAAACTTTTTTTCCCCATTAAACGAAGCTAAAGTACAAACTGGTTTGTTTAATTACACTTTGTTTCGTGACTGACATAATATTCCGAGCCGCGTTGCTATTAATATAGCCTGGGTCTCGCATCTTAGATCAGTTACGCGCTTGTCACGTGTTTCATTGTCAGTTGCATGTACGAAACAACCAGTCACCGTGTCAAAAGGATTCAAATTAGCATAGTTTTGGTTTCACTTTCCAAGACCTCGGTTGACATATCCGGACCAATTTCTTTGTCTCATTTAATTCACCCAACCAGTTTATCTTTTACAGGTCAACAAAGCCCATGTGGAAATTACAATACGGCCCAGCACTGGCCCAGTACTGGCGGCCGTACTGCCTGTACTGGCAGCTGTACAGATTCTGTTGTCTGCCAGTACTGGCACAGTACTGGGATGATAACGTTGGCCGTACT
>JABFPN010006414.1:0-11620 GCA_022817305.1 Leptoteleia sp. ZL-2020 | reverse complement strand
CATCCCACAGTCGATCCATTGCGGCAACATGTGTGGCTTATTGTGGCCAAGACTGTGGGCTCCCGCATGCCACAGTCTTAGCCACAGTGCTGCCATAGACTCTGCCACAATGTTTTTTCCACGCGGGCATTTATAAATAGACTCATTTAAGTGACAAAATAGATCTTTTTTACGTGGGTTTTAATAGTAACCTTGAAATAAACTTTCACTTAAAATGCGTAAACGTTTAATTTTATAACTCAACGCATTTATCTAATAATAATTCATACATAGGTCAGTAATATATTTTTGATTAACTTGATGTATAAAAATACAAAACACATATGCATATATATTAGAAAATGATAAGTGTTGTGCATCTTAATATAATTCAAAATATGTCAACTATTTGATGCATAATAAAAGTGTCGTCGGGGTATGCGCATCCTTGAATAATAGAAAGAAATAATAATTCGTTTCATAAATGAGGTGCACGTGAACGTAATAAGATGTGCCATATTTCGAGGCTGCGGCAACTCATGCGTGGTATATTAATTCGATTCGATAATTGAAAAAGAAAAAAAAAATGAATCATCCACCGTTCTCCATTTACGCAAATCAAATAAAAGTGATCGCAGAAAACACGTTGCACGCGTAATGGCACAGTGAATGTTAAGCTCCGTCGAATTTCTTATCAGTCTCTAAATTTCGTATTCCAATCGTTATTTATCGTATGTCATGAATAATAATGTCCGCGATTTTTTAAAACATATGCGACTATAACGTTACACGATAATATTATTGACATATAGCTATAATTGTACACCGAGAAAAATGTTTAGTCGCAGTTACCCACTTAAGGTAAAATGTCACCCACTGACGTAGTTCAAATTCTCGAAATTGCCGCCTAAATAAACATTTGTGAATATTTTATAAGATAAACATTAATTTAAGAAAAAACGTAACGTCTGTCGAAAGCTAAAAACATATGGATAATTTTTTCGATTGTTTTTTAAGTGTTGCAACTTTTCTCGGAAAGCTATCTTTTGAAACTCGTCTTTGTGACAGAAAAATCTAACTTCTAAATAATCAATGGAACGAGTTCCAAAGGAATAGCTTTCTTTCTTCCCGAGAACAGTCGAAATGCAAGAAAAACGATTAAAAAATTCTAAAGATGTTCAACTTTTGACAGATTACTCTAATATTTACAAATAATTATTTGGGAGAAAATTTTGTTAACTTGAACTTCACCAATAATTTGTTTAATAAATATCAAAAATCTTCGATGTTTACTTATTGGGATATTATTAAGTAGATCAATACATATTTTGTTTATTTAATCAAATTATTATTATTCGATTATATGGACTTATTATAATTCCCTTGTTATGACCTTTCAAATAAAGTAAACACACATTATTAATATTTTTATTTTATTAATTTGTCTAATGGTATATTCTATTTTATAACTTACAAATAATATTTTTTTATAATTTATGTTTAAACACGTTCTATTCTTCAAGTTCATAGTTTAGAAAGCTTTTAGAAATCTATGTTTTTGCAGTTTCATGTTTATAGTATAAAATACATGACTAAGTAATGCAGGAAATAGTGATATAATTTTACAAACCTGCACGTTTATAAAAATTTTAAAGAGCATTTTACAATGTAAAATGTATGACAAACATTCAATTGAACATAGTTTGATATAATTCTATGAACCCTTACATTTATACGAATTGAAAAGTGATAAGTTTATTCTAATCTTAATAAAATAAAAATGTTATATTGAGCGAATCCAACGTTAGCTCATTATGTTATTTTATTTACTTACACGATTCCGTATGAGTCACGTCCCGACAAAGTAATAAACTTACATATATTTATTGTAAAATCAATTAAATAAAAAAAAAACAAACATCAAAGAATGTCTTCAATTATAAAACATTGAAACTTATATTTAAAAACAATAAAAATTATCCAAGACACGTAATATATTGCAAAATAATAAACATTTATTACAGCACAATTATTTGTGATAAAAATTCTTCAATTTTACTTACGTATATTTCAAAATGTAACATAATATTATTTACTTTTATACAAGCACAACATTGCCGGCTAAAGTATTGCAATGTTGTGAATATTTCCTTTCCCGTCCGCAAAGCTCGTTGAAAGTACAAGGCAACTTTATCTAGTTAAAACTTTGCGCAGTCTTACCGTAATAATCGTAAAGGGAATAATCGAAATCGCGGAAAAGGATTAGTGGAAATCAAAGGTTGAACAATTGCAGTTTGAATTGAATTATAATTCGCGGTGTAGCTTACGACTGAAAGACATTGTTAGTTAAAACCATACTTACTTTGGCTGCTTCTGATGTTTAGCTATAACCCACCTATGTTGAATATTCATATGGCGGAAAATTAGCAAATAACAATGGCAACGAGTTGTTAACGTGTTATTCTCGTAGACTCCGGCTGCCGTTCTCATGCATATCAATGTCGCTTCCTGATGAAACGAAGATTTAACAAATTTCGTTGCGCAACGATAAAACCTGACGCGTTGCATTTTGCATTCAATGTATATAAACCTTGCGGATAATAAAGCGGAGTATCGGCATATACGTTCCTCCGAAGAAGTCATTCCAAGGCTCGCCGGAATACGCGCGTTACATATAAGCCTAGTCGTATCTTTCACGCTACATATCGTACGAGTGTCGTCGTCGCATCATAAACACAAAGGAAAAAAAGGAAAAATGACCGCGTATCCGTATCACAATTCCTCTTGTTATGACAACAAAAAAGCTGTTCTTGTTTACTCTTCTTACAAGAAATCTGATTTTTCCCTCTTATCGCCTTTTTATTATTATTATATATTTCTTGCTGAAGAAACAAATTATTATTATTATTTATATTAGGATTTTTCACTTGTTCGTTACTAAATGTGATACTTTCTTTTCTCAGAATGTAAACAGTTTATTAATATTTTACTTTGTTGGTAGGTGATATTATATTTTATGATAACTGAAGGACATGGGTGGATTTATAGTTTTCCTGATAATAGGTTATACTAATAAAATTTATAAGATATAGTTTAAGGAAGCCTGGAAAAATACTTACCTTTGTCAGACTCTAGTGTGAATGAGATGCGTGGATGGCGTAGAGTGGTAGTAGGGTGCAACTAGTGATTGCGAACTAGCGAGTTCGATTCTTTTTTCTAACGTTTTTACAATAATATATCATATTACAAGGAATACTATAGATAGACACATAGCCTCACATTATTATGTAATATAATAGCAACTATTTAATAAGTTTCTGTCAGTGTATAAAATGTAAATGTAGAATAATTGAAGTTGTATTTAATGAAATGAAATATAAAGTTTACGAAAGCCAAGAGTAAAAACATCCAAGTTCGTAGACTAAAGTGTTCTAATTTTATTCTTTTGCTTTCAGATTGAATTAAACTACTAAGTCAGTCACCATGGGTTTTGCGTCGCGATGTGCCAAATATTTCCTCTGTTTTTTCAACTTTGTATTCTTCGTAAGTATTTCAAGGAATGTAAACAAAATTTTGTCAGGCGAAAGCAGAGCTACGTTGAATTATTGATGTCGCACGTTCTGTTCAAATATTGTTTGAAAGTATTTTACATTTTTTTTTTTTTTTTTCATTGATAAGACACGACCGATTGTTTGATTTTTCATTGTAAACTAGAATGTTACTCATTAGCGTGACGTTATTTCAGATCGCGGGTGGAGCTGCACTTACGCTCGGTATATGGTTAATCGTGGACAAAAATTCATTAATTAATCTCGTCGGTAAAGTTGATGATTTGGAGTTCTTGGTAAGTACTTTTTGAAGTTAAATTTATTGTTTAATCTTCCACTATTTCATTTAGTTACAATATTGAAATAAAAAGAATTAGAAAATATAAATTGAATATCAATTTTTATTATCACAAATCATTAGAAAAGTTATTTTGAAATATCGAAAGTCAATGCCCTAATTTAAAAAAAAAAACAATACATGCACTACAACAACATATTACGATTATCTGATACAATATGGATCATCACAACTCAGAGTAAAATTGTATAATTAATGAAAATATCTTTGCTAACATTAAAAGTTAATAATGAAATAAATCAATTTTGTTTTTGATTAAAGCTTCGATCTTTGTGGTCATTAAATTTATAACAGAAATAATACATTACAATTATATTATATAAGCACGCATAAAGGAATGTGAACAATACAAATTTGATCGAAATATCACACTGAATTAATCAAATTAATGATGGAAATATCAGTAATCAAAAGTATAAATAGATGTTTCAAACAACAAATTAAAAGAAAATTAAAAATATTGTTGATCTTAATATTTTAAATAGATAAGTGTCTAGTTTAGTAAAAATGGAGTACTGGTAACTGCTCGTTGAGAAAACTGCATTTAATTTAAAACTGTTAGATATAAAACTATTCAAAGATTTTGTAGGTCAATTGGCATTGAGCATTTAAGCTGTTATTATAAATATTTTAAATTAGGAGTTCTGGACCCAGTAAGACTAAACGTAAAGGGAAAAGAGAGAGAGGAATAATGACCATAATAAAGTTCGAGAAGTTAATTGAAAACTAAATTGATTTATTTTTTATTGATTGATTTATATTATTTATTTAGTTGCTATATATAAATACGGTTGTTAATTTACAACAACAATAATAAAGTTTAAATTTATGTAGTACACTGAGAAAAGAGTAATAGGAAAATTTAAAATATTTTATATTGATTTACATAATTCTTAAAATTTAACATTATTTATAGCAGAAACATTTACTTTTCCAGTATATCCTGAAATGTAAATACTAACAATGTTAGTAAATCTTATCAGATTCTTTCTCTCCGTGTATGAGAGAATGATACGTCATTGTGAATATTTTTAATAGCAAACTTTGGAGTCATCCCTAAATGAATGAAACACACTTGAAATAATAATGTTACTTTTTCCTTGATGTACCTGTTTTTCGAAATTGTGTTGTAGTCAATGTGGAAATGGGCGGGGACAGAGGGGTGACATCGTTCGTAATCGCGTGCAAGCATGCAACGCGCGTCAAGGGTACACACGGGCTCCGTTGAGCAGAGCGCGCGCCGTCATTTGAACAAGTTTAAATAATATTTGTGCTATGGCGGAGGTAAAGGCAGGGGCAGGTAGAGTCCTCTCCGGCTGCTTCCATTCCTCCTTTCCCCTCGCTCCCGTTTCGTCTCTCTCGCGCGGGCTCACGATGAGCCAAAGAATCGGCCGTGATGCAACCGAGCCGGTGCGCGCTGCTCACCTTACATAACTTATTCCCTTCCGGTTCTCTCACCGACGTGGGCCCGGCTGACTTTCTTTGCAATATTAATCCTCCCATGAAATACGTGGATTTTGCACGCCCCGTCGCCTTTGCCATTCATGAATGAAAAACGCACCGTCCAAACTGCTCGTACCTCAACAGTCACTCTTGCGTATTGTTTATGAACATTTTTATATTTTTGCACAATTTGCGCGATACACTTCATGCTAATTTATGCTAATCAACGTAATTGTTTTTTTTTTTTTCATTCTTCTCTTTATTATTCTTTTTTTTTTTTTGTATTTATTAGTTGTTTTTTTTTCTCTTTCTTTTTGTATTTATAAGTTGGTCTTTTTCTTCTTTTCTTTTTTTATAATTTATGTTCTGTTTTCGTTTAAACAAACCTTCTTCGCGTGATGAGGACTAATATTAAAATTCAAGTTCATTTTGTGCCGGAGAATTTACGAACCGGTACTGTATTTATTACAATGTTATAGTTTGTTTTAACAATGAGAAAACTTTGTACGCGAAGCAGGGAAGTATTAATTTTTAAATTTATTTAAGCTCATATGAGGTAATTTTGAACAAAAATTAGAATTGAGTGTAGGAGAAAAAGGGGTTGCAGTTAAACTTTTACTATTTGACTTGTGTTAATAGGCTTCTGTGAAGATAATGTTTGGACAAGGGTAAATAAAATCAAAGTGCTTTCGACGTATAAAATACGAATCTCCGAACAGGTGCATTTGGCGGGTATTGACACAAAACCGGGAAGGAATTTTTCGATTGCTTAGTTCCATTTGGACAGTAAAATCAAGATACAAAGTGACAGGAAACATGTGATGTAATTATGTTGATATTAATTTGGTTTAATAACAAATAATTACATTGGGGTTTAGCGGAGAATTCATCACTTAATTTATTATATAATGCAATTTTTATATAATCTTTTATTGAAGAAATATTTATTTATTTATTAATTTAAATCTTCTTAAGTTTCAATAAAAATGAAATAAAATTGTATTTATACCAAATGAAATAATGTATCATTATTTAAATATTTTGTTTTATTATAAACTCATTCTTTTTTTTGTTATTCGATTGTACATGTAAATATTTATTGAGTAATCATGTATTGTACAATAACATATTTTATTGCTGATATCAAATTTTTTCCTGTACAAAAAATAAATTTCCTTTATTTTTATTTATTCAGAAGCTATAAAATAAAAGATAGGAAATGAATACAAAATTGAAACATTTTTATGAAACATATACTAAATATTTTAAGTAAGTTGAACTTAATTTTCCCGTATAATATTCTCAAAATTATATTGTCAAGTATATAGCGCTTAAAAATTATTAATAATTTATTGATTTCTTTCTCTTATCAAAAATAAAATGAAATGAAACTATAATTCATCTATTGAAATAAACTTTGTATACGTTATGTAAACGAGCTCCTTAAAGCCCCTAGTAATGTAATTGAAATTATTACTGTTTTGAGATATTTAACGCTTTACTGTTAGGGTAAACTTGTGTTACTATCTACACCGTTGCTATGCGAATTAGGAATTCTTAATTAATTTAATTTTTATGAATAACAGTTGTTTTTATTGATATTTGCATTTAAAACACGTTTAATAGCATCTTCTTTTCATTTACCGAAAATGATACTCACCTTTCACAGAAAAAAGGTAATGAATAAATATTCAAATTAGTGTTGAAATGCCGTGTGCAATTAAAGCTGACCTGCAACAATTAATAATTCATTTTTTTTTTCTTTGTACAATAATTTCGGACAATACTCGTAGCTATTTAAATTAATATTTTATGGAATTTAATATACTGCGTTGAATTAAATATGCTCCAAAAAGCGAAAGAATGTTAGTGTAATAAGGTATTCTTTTAGTGAATTTAGAAGAAGACTTGTAGGTAACTTCTGAATTTAACTAGGTTACGTGAAAAGTCAATTTTGATCTCTGTCTTAATTTTCTGCATAATGAATTTTCCAATTACGAAATCTTACGTTACTTGATTAAGAAAAATTAATTACAGAAATGTACGTTCTGTTCGAAGAATTTTTTCTTGATGCCAATAATTATAATTAATTAATTGTTTTTAAACAAATTATTGAAACCAATTGAATAAAAAACAACTTTTTCGTATCAGTATTTCTTTTTTTCAGTTGAATTAATGAAGGTTTTTTTTGCCTTAATAATTAAAACTGAGATAGTGAAGGAACGCGAGTTAAAAAATGCGAAAGTAATTTTCAAAAGTTTCCGCCAGTTTGTATTCCACCGTTTATCTTTATTTACTCACGTGGAGTAAAATGTCTTGCAAACTGCATTCTGGGATAAACACTAGAATTATTTAAGACTATTTTCCATTATAGAACGACTGACGCGCCTCGTATGTATATATCCTTGTTATAGATCAAAAACGTAATTTTGCGCTACGCAATAAAATCAAGTTGATCGCGTCATTCATTCTTTATATTAGGTCATTACAATTTCATTAAGATCGATTGATTGCTGTATTGATGTAATCAACTGTGATGGGAAAAATAAATCACGAAACTTGTAACTTATTAACGCTATTAAGGTGTTATTATATAGAGAACATTAAATCTTATTAAATTTCTTGATAACAAGAGAATTGTTTTTTTTTTTTTTTTTTTTACGAAAAAGTGGTTAATTAGAATTAAAATTTTATTATAATTTCAAAAATTATTATACTAAATCAAAAAATAGGAAAAAAGTTTGTGTACATGTCATGTTTAATATAAAAGAGACTATAAGATAAATAATAACAATTCTCATAAACTTTTTTTAAACTAAGTGACAAATATGACAAAATGATATACTTTGTCCCCACTTTTTGACACAGTATAATAACTCTTAATCTAATTGTGTTCTAATGCTAATTTTGTTTTAATTTAGCAATTCTTTTTTTCTCATTAACAAATACGAGGACCGTTTCACAAAAATGTTTTTATTGTAAACGCAAAGCAATCAATTTCTCAGTAAATAAAAATATACCTTACAATTAGAACACTTATGAGTGTAGAATTAATAATTATCCGGACTTTGCTGACACAACTTTAACTTAGCCAGAAATAGAAATTTATTAATGCGGACTATATGAACCAGAAAAATCGGGCACGCATATAAAAGTATAATTCTATCATTTCTTTTATGGTTGGCGTGCGGTTAGTGCATTTCATTTTTATATAGGAAATTTCGACGAATTTCATTGATTGATGTACAGTTATATTGTTCGATCGTATTACAACTGCAAGTCTTGCATATTATATGCGCATTATTTTTCGTAATGAAGGAAAAACAAATCGTGACTGCAGCGTTTTTTTAATCTTTTTATTAAACTTCAAATGAAATGATTATATAATTTTTCTACGCGGTTATTTCTACGGTAACAATACAAACTGTAAATTAAATTTAAAAAAAAAAGACTTGCTTATTTCTTAATGTTGAACAATTTAATTTTACTATCTGAAGTTAACCTGCTGTGACAAACACTTTAATTATTTTTAAGGGAAAGCTGAATGCAACTAGTGATGAAAGTTGAAAATTCCAGATAAATCTGTAATCTGAAACATTCTCTATTCTAGTTCCACACGATATTTTTGCAAAAACTGTTTCAATCTCATTTCAATTTAATCTTCAGATTAAGAAAGAAAAACGTGTTTTACCTGCCTAGGGGAAAAAACACACTTTTCCTCCCGGTCCTGAAATTGAATACTTTTTTCACTCTAAATAGGGACGATGAACAATAATTTCCCTTGTTATGGAAATTTAACTTTTCATTGGCATTAATTTAATTATTTATGAATTTTTTCATGTTAAATTTACAAGATCAGATTTGAATAATTGAATGTAAAATCACCTTTTCCCGCGGTGTCATACGCGAGCCGCTATTTCACTTGGCGTTAGCGCGCGAAATTGTGATTGTCATAAGACGTGTCGGATCGGTTGACAAGCGAATGTCATTTATGGCGAATTCTCTTATCGCAAAAGTGGGTCAGGTTGGCGAGAGCGCGGAGGGTGCGTACGCGTCGGGAATAAGAGTTCACCGGTTATATGTTAGCAAGAAGTAGTTAACTAGACGAGAGTGAGGCTAATTAGTACGTTCCAGATCGTAAAGGCAAAGTGAATCTGTCATTAGAAACGAGTCAACTATTTAATGCTCTTTTTGTCAAACGCGATTCGAAATTCATTTCACGCGAGAATACACACTTCGTCGTGAAAAGTGCGGCCGAGTCATTATGGTTGGGCGTTTGCATTGCCAATTGGTCAAATCACACGAAATGTTGCCGAGTAACAATTTCTTTATCTCTTTTACCGCTTCATTTGTATCTTAACAATAATGATAAGAAACTCGGACGTTTTGTTTCGTACCGGTTTAGTCACTGAAAACGTAAAAGTTAAATTTAAGCGTAATCATTTTATCCGGCGTTTGTGGAACCTTTGAAGGATTCTTTGGGATTATTAAATTTGCATAATGATTTTTTCGCAATACGTTGATATTGAGGAACTTTTTTTTTTCAAGAGGATTTGAAGACTTTTTGAGGGGAAATCAGGTTAGTGTGAGTGGGAAATTCATTCAATATTTCAACGAAACGCTCGATATCAGCATATATTATTCTAAGTTGAAATATTTTTACACCTCGGATTGTATTTCGAGTTTCTTATTATCTAAATAATATTCATCGGCTCAATAGTAAATTGTTAACGTTGAAGTAATTCAATCTTTTTTTTTTTTTAATTGTCAACAAAGATTAAAAATTAGACGGTAGTTTATTTATTTGACCCAATTGATGAGCCCTTGAAAAATATAAACATCGATAAGAATTAGTGAATTCGTTGATTTAATTTGTTTTAATTTGATAGTATTTATATCGTTAATTGCATTAAACGCGACTGTTACTTGAAATTATAGTAGTTCTGTCTAAAATTCTGATATTCGGAAATACAATTTATATAAGTGAATTTCAGATTTACTGTGAATTTCACTTACACCCACACAGGTGTACAAGTAAACGATGAATTTCACAATTCGATAATGCGAAGATTTCCATTTCGTACATACAGAAATATTCGTCCACAACGTTCCTTCTATGAAATTATATTAGAATTGCATAATTATATATTAAAGAATACAAGTTACGAAATTACAATTGGAATTCCTCATAATACACAATTTTTTTATTGCCTATGGTATTATTTTATAACTATTATTATGACATAAGTAAAAATTGTATAAAATTAAACATTAAACATTAGGAAAAGTTTAATAAAAAGTATTACGTTTCATAGAAATAATTTGCAATTAATAAATTCAAGTTAATATAAATTTGTATAATTATATGACATTATTTTTACAATATTATTTTAACTTTATATTCAGTTAAAATAATAAATTGCATTATTATTATTAAATGATTGATTCATTCGTTACAAATTCAAGAAAGTCTTTTATTTTAAATATAAATAATTACGCACTCATTCTTTCTTTATATTTACGATTAATTAAACAACGGTTGGAAATCAAATTACAAACATGCGAATCAGTTTATTATCAATGAAACATGAATTACGATTCCAACAAATTATACCTTCGAATTTTTAACAACGATGAAAACCAAAATTTCCGTATATTTTCCTTCCTGTTTGCAAACTGCACGAAACTCTCACAGTATCTATTGTCTGCAATAGCTGTTTAACTTGACTCTCGAGGTACATATGAAATAATAATTATATTTATCCGCAAAATATTTGTATAAAGCTAACAAAAAAGTACAAAAACGAGCTGCCTCATTAATAATTAAAATGTTTCGCCCGTGTAACGTAGCTGAAATTTGAAAAGCAAACGAAAACTTCGATTCATTCGAAAACGAAGACATTATTATTTTAAACAAAACGTTCAGCACAACAAAAGCAAGTATATCAATGAACGAAAATTATACATGATATAGAATAAGCGTAATAAATGGAAATACATTAAGAGAAAAAATCTATAAATACAACCACTTTTGTGTACTTTGTTATTGTGGTAACCACAAAATTATTAGTTATCTTTGCCAAAGTCAAGATTAATAACAAGAATAAATTAACTAAATGTATGGTTATCATTCTTATATCAATTATGCGGTTAGATTACTTATATACCCAAGTAGAAATTCAGCATGGAACTAGATGTGGCCCTGATTCGTTTTCCACGTTTCCAAATCGGGCACCGATTTGGTTTCCAAATAGGGCGCCGTACCAGTTCGTAACGCTTGGTATGTATGAGG
>JABFPN010006413.1:0-11620 GCA_022817305.1 Leptoteleia sp. ZL-2020 | reverse complement strand
AAGGAACGGGAGAGAAAGAGGGAGAGGGAGAGGGAGGAGGAAAAAAAATAAAAGTAGGAAGAAAACGCGACGTGGAATGGATTGCGACGTATGGACGCGAGGACTGGCGGTCCAAAGCTCGGGACCAAGAGTTAACGTAAGGTGAACGAGCGAGGAAAAGGGCGAAGGATGAAAAGAGGAGCGCGACGGGACGAGAGGAATAAGGGAGACGCGGAATAATGGAGGGAAAGGAGCGGAAAACGGATGGAAATCAAGACAAAGAGGCGACGGAGGGAAAAAGGGTGAAAGCAAACGGGAAGAAGGAAAAGGGAAGATGAGAGGGCGGAGGAGAGAGGGATGGGAATGGCCTCGGCTCGTCTCCGTTGGACCGAACTGGACCGAACCTACCTACTTTTATATCGCCCGGGAAATAATGGGATTCCCATCATGAAGTGGATTTCCCTCGGGAACGTTGGACATCGATGCACGCGTCAAGAGATCCTACGAGTATCCAACGTTTGGGTATCTATCGGTCTCACGTCTGTCCCAAACCCCAGACATTCGAATGCCCTCATTCGTTCGTTCGTCCGTTCACCTGCCTGCCTCCGTCACATTCGTTTTCGCAGCATCAACTACCGATTATCCTCCAGCGAACGAGTTACATACGACAACGCAAATGCCCTAGCTGTCGAAAATCTCAACGCAACTCCCATTTGAAATTATTTCAAAAGTATACATTTTGCGCGCTTGCTCAATGTCACACTTCAAGTCTGAATACAGTGTCGTGTAATGTTCTTTGTAAATGCTGCGAATGAGAAAGGAAGAGACAAAGCTTGTTATTGGAAGGAATATCTTCTTATGAATCAATATAGATTTTATGCCACGGAAAATATATAAGAACTTATGGAATTTCATATATTTTATCGTACCATTTCTTTTGACTTTATATGTTCTTTGATACGCAAATGTTATGATTCAGTGCGCAAAGTCATAATATGTTATGAAAAATCATTGGAAATGAAAATTATCGAAAAAGAGTAAATAAAGAATAGATCATTATGTAAGTTTGTGATTACGACTCATAGACCGAATATCTAACAGGCATACTCATTGATTCATAATAGTAGCTATTGTGTCTTATAATAAATGCGTGCATTTAATAGTATTCCATATGATATGATATAGTGAAATTAATAATAATGGGACATTTTCCAATCATAAATATTTGTGAAGTAATATTTATGATTTATAATCTTTGATTAAAATGCGATTAAAAAATTTTTAAATTTTTGGAATCTTCAAAAAATATGTTAAAATATTGAAATATTACCAAGTCTTTCGATTTTCTATATAACTTTAACTAGATAAAATGGTATTAAATTAAAAGTTTTATTATTCTCGTAAGATCTTAGTACAGGTAGCACCATCTGTTTTATTATTTCTCAAACTAAACATATCGAATTCAATGGTAACTGCTTTCTACATTTTATTTGAAATAAAACATAATTATGTACAAAAATGTTTAATAATATTATTTACAAAATCATATTTTTCCTTTATGAAAATACAATATTCACATATTTCATATTATTATTATTTCAATTTCTTAAAAGGATATAAAAGTGCTATATGTATTTTCCATCAATAACAATATTATAATGTATTTTTGGATTTGGACAGTTTTCCACATACAGATTTGCATTGTTTATGAATATGCTTTTAATAAATATCCATTGATCGTGCAGGGTACTCTTTTCGTCAAATCCAAAAATATGCTACAATATTGTTATAAATGGAAAATACAATAATTCCATGGATATAGCACATTTACGTCCTCTTATAATAAAATATCAACTATACTCACAAAGTTAGTGTCTTTTTATTTAGAGTTATTTAAACAATAAAAATTAAAATTCTGCCAATGTGTGTTTTCTACAATATTGGGAAATATTTCTTTTATATTTATATAATTTATTTATATACAAATATGTTATTTTATAAATAAAATTAGTATAGGAATTTTATATAAGAAAGAATTAGCCATGCCTATAATTTTTTAAATATAAAAATTAATAAAAATGTAGACAATGTAAACCATCTTAGGAAAATATACTAGACAAATATAATATTTTTCAATAAATTTTCACATTTTTGAAAAGATTCCCTAAGCTTATTACATAATTGTAAAAATATATTAATGAGGTATAAATAAATTATAAGCATTGTTGCTTTTTCTTTATATATTTCCATTTTTAATCATTTTAATTACTACATTAAACAATATAAAATACATAATTTACCACATGGCTCTTTGTATTCCAGCTAGTTTATTATAATCACTTAAATGTCGGAAAATATGTCTTGAAACTCTCCATCGATAAACCATTCCTCTAGGTTTTGATGTTACAACGCACCGATTAGTTAACTGTCGCAGTGCAGAAGCTCTAGGGATTCTTTCATCAAACTGATTACAGGCATCTTCCTGAAAAATATTCAAACAAAATTAATACAATTCATTTATTTTTTATTCTATTGTGGTAATTATTCAGTCCATTACACCCCCTCATAACAGGGGTGTGAAAGATATGAAATACCTTATATTGTACATTCATTATATAGTAAATGCTACTTATAAACAATGTACGATGTTTATACTATAAATATTTCATAAGTTACTTCTTACATTATAAAAATAAGGTTTTATAACATTTTATAGCAATAAATTTATAAAATAAATCAGGGAAGAACTTATTTTACATATTAGAATATTAATTGATTTCTTACACATAATTCTCTTGGTAAAATGTCATTCCTTTTGATTCCTAATAAACGTAACCGATCAACAGCATAATTTTTTGCAATCGTCCTTCTTTTCATATCTCTTAGAGTTTTACTTTTACACCACTGATTGCGAATTTGCTGAAACTATTTGTATTGTTTTATTAAACAAAATGATTGGAAAATTCAAAGAAATGAAAACATAACCTCTCTTGAGTAACGCACAATCAACTATTTTAAGTAGTACACATTATGAAAATTTCTTTTAAAGAAAATTTTCATCTAAATTCAAATAACAATTTAATATTCAATAAATATATACAATATGTAACTTAATATTCTTGTTACTTACGCCAGTTCCAACAAATTGTTGATTTTGCATAATAAATTTAGAGAAAGAAGAAATACACGAATTTATTATTGCCATTTTAAATTATTTAGGATTATCCTTATTACAAAGAATAGTACTGCTATAAATTGATGAGTACAACTCAATTACGAAATATCAATTACATTCAAATTTTTATCCAACTAATAATATTAACCCAACAACTTGAAAGTTAGATCTTGAATTTACCGACTGAGCAAATGTCGAACGAATTGTCTCGAAAAACGCTCCCTTTTGCTTGAGTATTAGTCCCGACGATTGCTGAGTGCAGACAGTTGACCGGTTTGTTGTGTTGAATCTGAAAGGCATCGAAGAAAATGGATTTTTCAGAAGTCGAAAAAATTTTAAACCAATACAAAAAGACTCATGAACAATTTGTAGAATATGGAACTGCGGGTTTTCGTACTCGGTGAATATTTTATTTTATACGATTGATACAATTAGAATATCTTTTATTTATTATTTTTTTCAGGTTAGATGGACAACTGTCAAAGTGTCGGATATATTTAAATAACATAACAATAAAATAATTTAAAAGTTGTAATTTTTTTATGGTAATTACAGATTTTAAGTAAAATTTTTAATTAAAATATTAACTTTTTCTAAATTAATTATAATTGTTAATAACATATGGTAGTGAAAAGGGCATATAATCTCCTTCTTTTTTGTTTATTATGTAGCGCTGAACTTTTGGATCATGTTATGTTCAGGATGGGTCTCTTAGCAGTTCTAAGATCTATGAAAAAAAGAGGTTCGTATAAACTAATCAGTTAATTGTTTATTTTCTTATAAATTTTTAAAGGATTTTTCTTTAGAATTTGCAAAATAATTTTAGTTAAGGGAACAAGACAATTGATAGTATCTTTAAAAGGGCCAGAAAGGGAAACCTTTGAAAACTCATATTTAAAATTGTACAAATCTGAAACCATGAGTTAATCTAGGTGAAGATATAAGTTGTTTCCAATTCATATACAAATATAGAATTTATTCTGGACACTTTCTATTTGATGTTTAAATGTCATGTAATGAGAAAACCATACCAGAAAAGCATAAAGAAGTATATATTCTTACCTTACTAAAATATAAATATTATTCATTATCATCAAATATTATTCAGTGTACAAAGTCATTTATTATTTCAAAATAGTACATAATTTTGGAATTTAAATCATTTATCAGTTCATAATTGAGTTCCAAAAGTAAACATATTTACTACGAAATATTCATTTAACAGAATAAAAATTTTCTACTAATAGGTTTAATATACCTTGACATCTGAAATGTTCAAATAATTAAACAAATAACTTAACATATTATGATTCACATTGTTTGTGTAAAAAGGTATTAATACAAATCAGTAGGAAGTAATTAATTCAGTGATATTTAAATTTACTTTCTCACGTTTAGAAAAAAGACTATAATTCTATAACTCATGAATGACTTTCTATTTTTCATGCTTTCAGTTCTCAAGAATTGGATGTTAGTCTTAATTTTTTGTTTTCATTGCTTTCTAGAAACTTTTACAGGGCTATTTTAATTATGAAATATAGTTTCTAGCATAGAAGTTATAATAACAGGTTTTAAATTCATGAAAAATATATATAATATATTAACCATATATCCTATATACTGTATTATAAATACTATTATTATATACTAATTTACCAATATTAATATTAAAATAATTTTCACTGGAATTTGGTTATAATTAAAAAAAACATTTCTTCTAATTTTAGCTGCAATTGGTCTCATGATAACTGCAAGTCATAATCCAGAAAGTGATAATGGAATAAAAGTGGTGGATCCTAGTGGAGAGATGTTGGAATCGTCTTGGGAGTCTATTGCAACAAAAGTTGGCAACATTGAAGATGAGAAATTGATTCCTTTATTACAGACTATAATAAGGGATCATGATATTGATACAAATGTGGTTCCTCATGTAATAATTGGTCGAGACCTTAGGAAAAGTAGCCATAAACTTTCAAAAGCTGCATCAGCAGGTGTCTTAGCACTGGGGCCTCAAGGTCATTTAACAGATTATGGAATAGTGACCACACCTATGCTCCATTACTTTGTGGTCTGTGTGAACACAAAGAATCAATACGGTAATCCTTCAATTGAAGGATACTTTATTAAAATTAGCAGCGCCTTTAAAGCTATCAGAGAATCGCAAAGTAGAAATCAGAATAAATATATTGGGGAGTTGCAATTAGATGCTGCAAATGGTGTAGGTGTTGTTGCTGTAGAGTTATTTCAGAAATACCTGGACAATAATTTGATAATTAATGTTTATAATAATGGACGGGAAGGTGAACTAAATTACATGGTAATCATTGATAATTTACAGCATGTATTTGAAAGTTAGATTGAATTTGACACGAATTACCACTCTTTTTAATAATATATTATTGAGTGTATACAATTTTGATATAATGACCATTTTTCAGAAACATATAATTCAGAAATTTCAATTTTCAATTCCTTTATTCATGGTAATTTATCAAAACACAAAAAACATTAAAATTTATGAATGAATGGTTTTAAAAGTTAAATAAAAAAAAAACAAATGTTGAATATTGTACTTATGGTTTTAATTTTGTTGTTGTAGTGTGGTGCAGATTTTGTGAAAATTCAACAACAACCACCAATTTCTGTACCACTTGTGCCCAATTTTCGATGTGTGAGCATTGATGGAGATGCTGACAGGATTGTTTATTATTACATCGATGAAGAAAACCAATTCCATTTACTAGATGGAGATAGAATAGCAACATTAATCGCAGATTACTTTAAGGAGTTGCTACAAGAAAGTGACCTTCATTTACAGCTTGCTTTAGTGCAAACTGCATATGCCAACGGGAGTTCCACTGAATATATTGCTAAAGTTTTAGTAAGGATTTCAATGTTGCATTAATGTTTTAATTCATTATCATTAAAATGAATATTATATTTTCACAATAATTATTTCCATTAATTATTCATGCATTTAATTATATATTATTAGCAAGTCCCTGTGTTTTGTGTACCAACTGGAGTAAAACATCTTCATCATAAAGCCTTAGAATTTGATATTGGCATTTATTTTGAAGCTAATGGTCACGGTACGGTTGTTTTTAGTGACCAAGCTACAACAGTTATCAAACAAAATGCTACAAACGAGCAGTAAGTCGATCAGCGTTAATTTTATTAGCAGTCGAAAAATGTATTGAATTAATATATCTATTATCAAAATTTTTAAAAATGGTCACAGTAAATATCTGGTTGTCTATGGTTTAATACAATTATACAATATGACCACCGGACAATTGTTAAATTTAATTATGTTAAATACTTAAAACTATCAGTTATAAATTTTCTATTATGCTGTAGAATTTCAGAAAGCAAAAGAAAAGCTGCCTCAAAATTAATGTCAATGGTTGATATGATTAATCAAACGGTTGGCGATGCATTGAGTGACATGCTATTGGTTGAAACAATATTACACGCGAAAGGATGGGATCTGCGTACTTGGGAACAATGTTATAAAGATATTCCTTGTAAACAAATGAAAGTAAAAGTGAAGGATAGGAAGGCAATTCAAACATCAGATGCAGAAAGGCGATGTGACAAACCTGAGTGTTTACAGGCAAAAATTAATGAATTGGTCTCGAAATACAAAAGGGCACGAACTTTCGTTAGGTGCAGTACATTCAATTTGCTGTTAAATTACCGGCTAAAGTGAATCTCAAGTTTAAAATAATAAATTAATGGTTTTCATTATTAACATTTATTAATTATTTCGTATCATATAAAAGTATCATATGAAACTTGAATATTTAAAGAAATGAACATTTTATATAAATATTTTAGACCATCCGGAACTGAAGACGTTGTTCGCGTTTATGCAGAAGCTGAATCAGATGTTGAAAAATTGGTTGCAGAGGTAGCACTAGCAGTTTACCAACATGCAGACGGAGTTGGACCTCAGCCTGTTATTCCAATATAAATAAAATATACTTTCAATCATCTGAGGATTTAGAAAAAAAATCCTATCTTTTTTAAATATTTTACAAATTTTTTATAATTTTATACGACGACGTATGGAGAAAAGCATACTATTTGTTAATGAAGATGTATTATGGTTACATTTATATAAAGAATTATTATTGTAAAAATGAATTTAATGTGAAATATAAGAAATAAACTATATTTGTGTTATTTAATTAAACTAGTAATTTATTTCTATCAAACTTATTTAAATATAAATAGAGCGTTTAAAAACTGTTATCCACTTGTAGGCATGACAACCGCATCGATTTCAGAGTATTTTAATGGTAATAAGAATCTACAGGTTACCATTTATTTGTGGTGCAGAATTAAAAAGAACTTTCTTAATATTTGTTTGGAAATGTGGCAAGATAATGAAATTAGATTTGATATTGCAAATAAGTAATAATTAGACATTATATATATGCATACTTAAACAATTATTATAACATTTTTAAATTATTTTTAATTGTAGATTCTTAAAACCTCGTTTAGGAGAAAAATTAATTGATCGTCTTGAAATGATAGAAGATACCAAAGGAAATGCTGGTGAGAAAGGAAGGCTAATGATTACTAATCTCAGAATTATTTGGCAATGTCTTTCATTAACTCGGATTAATTTAAGTAAGATTAATTTAAGTAAGAGCTATATTATTGTAAAAAATTGCATTTTAAATACTAAATAAATTAAATTCTTCTTGGTAAAAATATAATTTAATAGATTTTATATTTCTATTGTTTGAATATTTGTATTAATTTTCAGGTATAGGATATAATACATTTGTATCTGCAACAACAAAAATGATCGAATCGGTGTGTACAAATGACAAAAAATATAATTTTATTTAGATGATTTTATAATTTTGTATTTAATTTTTAGATGGGTCATGGTTTAACACAATCATTAGTTGTAATGTGTTCTTTTCGAGGTTGTAGGTATGAATTTATTTTTACAAATTTAGATACAAAAAGTTCCAGACATTACACTTCAGTAATAGGAGTTTATAGGTAATTAAATTGAAATAATAAAACAGTTAAGTGATAATACATTATTTTGTTTAATAATAATGAATTCCTTATTAGAGCATACGGATCATCAAAAGTATATCGCGAGATAAAATTGCGCGGTGGAATAATTCAAAATAAGCGACTAATTTTATTACCAAATGAAAATGTACATACAAATTTACCTGGCGTTTGGAATTTGTCAACCGAACAAGTATGTTATTACATGGTCAAATTTCAGTATATTTTTACTAAACATTTCAAAATTTTAAATTCATATTTATTTATGCAGGGAAACGTTGGAACCTTTATTGTAACAAATATAAGATTAATCTGGTATGCAGATATGAATCAACACTTTAATGTTTCTTTACCATATTTAGCCGTAGCTAGTGTAAGTTATAACAATTAATTATTTATTTCCTTTTAATAAAGATAACAATTTAATTAATACTTGCACAGAAAATAAGTGCCCTTATAACAAAACATGCTTAAGCATGTACTTGCTGTTCTTGGGAAAAAAAAGATTAAGAAAAGTTACTAAGATTGTTAGTAAACGGTTTTTTATAATAAAATTTTTATAATAATATTCGTTTTGTTCGAAAACGTAACAAAAAAATGACTATTACATCTTAAGTTAGTAAAATTTCATCATTAGCATTTATATGTGTTTGCAAACAATGTTTAAATATTGTACATATTTGTTAGTTTTCATAATTATTAAAGTATGTAAAATTTAAAATTTATATTTGTGGAATATTATAAGAATTTAAGTATATAATCCGTTTACTAATAAAAAGTAGTAATTTGTTTTAAAATATTTGTATTTTTTCAGTTTATTTTTCTCCGTGTAATACTCTTTCTGTAAACACTATAAATTACTTAATATATAAATTTTATATAGATCAATATTAAATCATCCAAGTTTGGACCAACATTAGTAATCTTAAGTAACGAAGCAAACGGAGCTTATATTTTAGGCTTCCGTGTTGACCCGGTACAAAAGCTTCATCAACTCCATAAAGAAATAACTGCTCTTTATTCTGCCTACAATAAAGATCCAAATTATGGAGTTGAATACACTTTTGAACACCAGGTAAACGTACATAAAACATTAGTATTGTTGCAGATTTAAAAATAACTATTTTATGATTAAGTTAATATATTAATGAATTATTATCAAAATAATGTAACTAATATTTGTTTTAGTATTAACCTCTATTTAACTATTAAATTTATAGGCACCGTCATCAGAAATTGATTTTCCAGTAGAAACGACAACTGTGGAAATTGAAGAGAGCGAGAATGAAATTTCAAATGTTCTTTCGGTTTATATAACAGAAGGTGATACTGCTCAAAGAAAACCAATTTATTCAAATTACTTGGGTCTCGCAGTAGAAGAACCACGTGAAGGAACAACTTTACAAGCTTTGTGGGAACTTTTACCTAATTCTTAGTAAACTTATTGCAATTAAAATTTATATTTAGTACTAATAATTAAACGCAACAATATTTTAGTAGTTATTTAAGTGAAAATAAATACAAAGATAAGTGTCCTAAATTTATACAAGTTAAACAAATTATGACTTCAATTATTATTATTATTACTATTATTATTAAAATAAATACATTTTTCTTTAACAAAGTAAAAACTTAAAGAGAATTTATATTAAAAACTATTTATTTTACAAATATATTTATTTTTAAAATCTCAAAAATACAATATATTTTGCTATACATTACATTACAAACTTGCAAATTAGCACTAGAAAAATGAAACAAAATTACACTTTTTTTGTTAATGCAACTGAAATTATGAAAATCAGAAACAATTGAAGCATCACTTATGAGTGTTGACAATAAGTGAGGAACGAATGGACGAGGAAAAGTACATTCTTAGTCATCGTGTTGAAAAATTTAAAATTATATTACATTAGTCAGCTTGTAAATCTGCAGTTTTGTAAGAAATCTGTAGAGATCTTCTTTTTTAACCTTAATCAACGGTTTGACTTATTTTTACATTCAATGTACCGTTCGTGCAGTTTATAATTAGCTTGGTGTGCAGTATAAAGATTGATCAACGGGTTGGTCTTGTAATTCTTCGGATTCTTCCTCACCACGAGCTATTTGGCCTGGGATCCGGAAGCCCATATTCATTAACATCAACTCAAATGGATCACTGTTCATACGAATCTGATTCGCAGATGCTGCATCATCCAAATTCTGAATTTCTCGTTCATTAACAGTTCCATCCTAAAATAATGATGCGCATTATAATTAATATATAATAAATAAAAAACAAACAAAGAACTAATGTTAATGAATTTCCATCTTTAATTATAATTTTAATTTTTATCTGCCATTTTCTTTTGCAATTTTCAATTGCGTAATAGTCGGTACTTTTATCCGCTGATTTTTGTGATCAATAGTTAAAATTTAATATTAAAGGTTAACGAATATGGTTAATAATATAAAATGAAAACCTCTGGTAACGGACTCCATAATCGAATTACAGGATCGATACCACTTGTGGCTAAAAGACATGATGATGGGTGAGGTTGAAGGCAATTGACAATCCTTTCATCTCCTCGCAAAATTCGCACAATATTTGTCGTTGCTCTGTCCCATATAAAAAATGATCCATCATCAGATCCGGCTACAATGTACTGTCCATTGCTGAAACAATTTTTTGTTCCAATCAAATTTATAATATATTTATAATATTTATAATATAATCAAAAATAATTTAATAAAATTGAAACTTAAATAAATAATATAAATTAACTACATACTTTCCAAAAAAGTTGGCTTCTTTTATATCAGTTGTTGTATTGCAATGTCCACAAAATCTTACTTTATAATCTATTGTATTCCTGCGCCAAAATGCTTCACGCGTGGAACAAGAGAATAGTGACTCTTTGTTGTTACTAGCATCTATAAAGTATCCTAATTTGAAATGCAATTAATATCAAGTATTCATACATTCATTAGTATACTCCATAATACTATTATAAATAATATTTTATTTAAAAAATATTATGGAGTAAACATATAATAATATTAAAATATTCGTTATTTATTTGAACTCACTACTGCATGCGTTTGTAATATCGACCTTTAGTGCCTTAGTATGTTTTAGGTATAACGGAAATTTCTTTTGAAAACAATCAATGGCCTTTAAGGCTTCTGGTGCTCGATTCAAATCTTGCAAACATCTAGCTAACCTATAAATAAACAATTTGTATAATCTATATATGAATTATCGAAACATATCATTTTAGTTCCAATAAATTATAATTTTATTTACCTGAATAATGATTTAACATGATTAGGATCTAAAAGAAGAGCCACTTGGCAATCACGTAATGCAGCATAAACATCTCCATCCCTTTAATTTTCAAGCAAAATAGATTGCGTAAATAAATTTTGAAGTAAGAATCTAAG
>JABFPN010006412.1:0-11620 GCA_022817305.1 Leptoteleia sp. ZL-2020 | reverse complement strand
GCTCGACTGTGGCTCCTGGCCACATCCCACAGTCGATCCATTGCGGCAACATGTGTGGCTTATTGTGGCCAAGACTGTGGGCTCCCGCATGCCACAGTCTTAGCCACAGTGCTGCCATAGACTCTGCCACAATGTTTTTTCCACGCGGGGTTTAATATTGTTATAAAGTGTAGTAACTTTTGTTGTAACATTTTTTTGTTTATTATTTCAGTGCGTCATAAAATATGAAAACACATTTTAATCGCGAAAAATTTAAGACCATTCATTCCCAACTACACCATGTAATATTTAATCAAAAATTCCTCATCGTTTACAGTAGAATTTATTTTAATTTTATACCTCGCGCACAAAGCTCTTTTTAAATGAAAAAGTATTTTGCAACTAACAAAAGGACTCAATTTAAATAATAATTTTTTTCCAAAAAGCGAAAAAAAATATATACGAATAACAATAGAGGAATAAAATAAAAACAATCGTAAAGTTTAATCAAAAGATTTAACAAAAATAATAGAGAAAACGAAAATGTACGAATTCAAATGTTATAACGAATGTTTTGAGAATGTCATTAAAATCAAATATAACAAAAGATATATAAAAAGTTTAGTATCGCACGAGAAATGAAAGACAACGGAAACGGTCGATTTAAAATAAAAGAATTAGCCTTAGTTTCCAAAGACGTAAAAAATCATAAATGCAAAGTCGGACGAAAAAAAGAACCCCAATTATTTCTTAATTAACAAAAATGAATTCCTAATTAATGGCATTAACATTGATAATGATAATATGAACTGCAGTTAAACAAGGGAAAGACAACGGAATATTAATAAGCAGATGTTCCAAATTATTGACATAAATCGAATAACTGCATTTGACTCGTATTTTAAATGAAATGAGAAATATTTGCAAAGCGAGCATCTATTGAAATATGCTTTTAAAAAAAAGAAAAAAAGAGCAATTTTCATTTAATGAGATTTAAGCGAAACGTCAAGCCCGTGACAGGCCGTGCGATCCGATATTTGCTCGTCCAAGTGCGAATTAAAAAAAAAAAAAAAAAAAAAAAAAAAACAATCGAAATCGAACGCCACGTCGACGAGAAATCCCGATTTATTGATTTTATGAAATACCTAACAAAGTAATCTCAATTTTGAACCGTCGTATAATGCTATATAATGCCGTATTGCCGAATTCGTCATGGACCGATAAACCGCAGAACGAGGCCGAAAGAATTTATCCCCCGCAAACTGGTATTAGCGAGGACCGTCAGTAAACACGAATGTATACGTAGTTTCCATACCATAAATTGTGGCGCGGACAAATGTTACACTAAACGCGGATACCGCTCCCCAGATACAGGTACGGCTTGCCAAATTATTTAAGGCGGCTTTACCGCCGAGATAGGTCAGGGCAAAGCCCAAGATGCTGCTGCGGAAAAGTGCATATTTTATGCATCCTACTTGCAGTAAAATAGTTGTTACTCAAATTACACCCCTTCACTTTTATCTATAATTTTATACTATTTCGACAAATATATCGCATTTAACCGTCCACCAACACCGAGGGGAAATGAAATCTGCTATGCCCTGCCAAAAATAGGGTCCCGACATGGCTGAAACGTGGAGTCATGGGATTTCTGGTTTGAGCTGTATTAGGGACTTGCAAATCAGGATAAAACAAGTATTCCACTCCATTATTTAACACCTCGGAATATTCCAGAATATTCCAAAAATATTTGTCAAAAATATTCCCATGTTTTTATGATTCTAGAAATATTTCTGGTACATTTCTGGAATATTAAAAACACAGGAATACACCAGATATATTCCTGGAGCCGGACATTAGAATATATCCTTGGCTCTAGATATTTAGAATATTTTCAGAATGTGCCAAAAATATTCTGATGGGAATAATTTTCTGAAAAATGCTGAAAAAGCCCCAATTTTAGCAGTTTTCAGCATTCTTTTCCACAAGGGAATCCACGATCACGTCGGGTGAGATATTTTTTTCCATTCTTTTAATTTTTCGAATTTCCCCTGGAAACGTATGAAACTTGTGTACGCATACGAAGAGCACATACATTGTGCACGAGAAAAGTGGAACTGCATTTCCTTCCGTCTTAAAAACTCATCTCAACAATTTTACAATATATAATAATTTACTTGCAACTACGACTTTTCTTATAAAATTTCATTAAACATTAATACTCTTAATAATATTGTCCGAGAATTTCCTCCGAATAATAAATTTGCGTTTCATTAAAAGATATAATTTTAATGAAGGCAGCTTGGCAAAAACAGTGAACAAAATGTTCGAAGCTATCATAATGGTTATGTCCACTTTTTGTCACGTTGCATTTATTAAAAATATATATATATACTTTACATTTTTATGATCTCAAATTAAAAGCAAAGAGATTATAGCCATAAAAGGACAAAAAAAAAGTAATACGTGTTATGATTTTAAATTAAAAGGACACTTGAATATCGGTAAAATAAAAATCTCTTCGTTTAACATCATTTGAAACAAACAAAAAAAAAAAAAAGAAAAAAGACAAGGAAAAAGAAAAATAAAACACGAAAACGTTTCTCCTTCGCCTATCGAATGCTTTATATTTCCCATCTTTTATACAATAAGGCTAAAACTACATAAAGGTTTCCCTTTTTGCAATAGTAAATGTAACATTTCTACACGTATACCAAAATTATGGTAATCAGACAGTGTGCCGAGTAAATTCCATGCACGTCGGGGAGATATGGAGAAAGAGGTTGGAAAGGGTCAGGAAATATACAGTTATTGGAGACAGATACTAAGATGGAGCGTATCAAGGCTAAGAAAGAAAAGAAGCTGAGTGCCAAGGCAAAAAATGCAGGATATCCGTTTTAGAAAGGAAGTTGCGAAAAGAAGAAACTACTATTTGGCACGTGGTGTGTGACATTAACACTTGGACTAAAATAACAGCCGTGTCACCAGATACGGCCTTACAAATGAAGTTTCTTGCATTTATTTCAAATATTGATATAAAGATAAACAGAAATGTTCCAAGGTGGAACGATATTTCTTGTATCATTATTCACTGAAATGCAATTTAAATCATATCGAGACAAAATAAATATATTCTTACATCATTTTGCAATTATATAATAACATTGCAATTATAATCAATTCTTTCTTTGTAAACATAATATTGCAACGACTCATGCTGGTACAGTATATTTAGAGTAATTCAAAAGAATATTTCCTCCATTTTTTTAGAGAAAATTAAATAAATTATATCCTTGCCTTTATCGTGTATAAAACGAACAAAACATATTATGATTTGCAAAACAAACGTCAACGTCTTAATACTCAATGGTACTGAGATAAATCGAAATATTGTTATGATAGCTAAAAACGAGTTGTCACCATTATTTTTCCGTACGAAACAGAAATTGATCTTATTATGGAAATAAATGGAATAAAAATTGAATTTTGCAAGTAAGTTAATAAAAATTAAATACCTAATATTATATCTTAGTTGCAAATATCATCATATCAATAATTGAAATGCATTAAAGAGCAAAATTAAAACCTGTATTATTTCCTTTCAGTGTAACTTTTCTCAACGACTGTAATAATAAGTAATCCAACTTGATCACTGTACGTATTCATCTTTCCATCTGTCGCTTTAGACACTATAAGGCTAATCGGGCGATAAAATTCGTGAGAAATAGAGATTCAAGTGTCGTTAAACAAAAGTGAATATTGTGACAAGGATAGATAAACAGAATATGGTAACACTGATCATCATCTAGTTTGTCTTCTGGCATATTCGAAAATTAGTATAATATGAATATGACTGATATTATTAGTGTGTCTTTAAAAGCAAAGTTATCGGTTTTAAATGCTCTATTGAAGATACCAGATTGGAGTCAAAGGAAGAGTCAACACCCATATAAAGGACTTCATTGGGATGTCTGGTCGAGTCCCGGTCAGGTAGTAGTCACCAATAAAGTATACCTGATTTAACTTTACATTTGTATAAACGAAAAAAGGTATGAATTTGTGAGAGTGAAATGTCGATATGTGTGTATTCAGTGCGTGGAGAATAAGGCGGGCACACGCGCGATTTTAAGAGCCAACTGAATTTCACATTGCGCTGTAACGTTCTGTCATAACAGTAAAACACGCGAGCAGCATTATTGTGCGTACTGTCTGACAGCGGGATCGCGTTCATTTCCGAACGATGCAAGTAACATAAGTGGCACCATTTTCAATATTGAGTGCCAAGTCGAGATTAATTTAATTTGTCATCGCGGCCGCAATGAAATATATTGTGAAAATAAAATGCTCTCGTCAAATGTTTCATTTTCCATTTTCATAACGTTTCACTGCTAATGCACCCACGACTGGTATCAGCATCAAAAATCTGAATTTTGTTGTAACTTTTTACACAAATGAAGTAAAATAAAAGAGTACGACTTTTTTATATGAAATTGTTAAAATATACGTGGACCAGATATGTTTCATTTCTACTAGAGATAGAAAAGAAACTCTAAAAAACTAACCAACAAAATTATTGAATTTCAAAAACAATGTTAAAGTTACACTAAAAAAGATGATTGAACGTAAACACAATGAGCAAAAAGGATAAGCATAAATTGCCTTTCCCTCCATTCACGGTCATTGTTTACATTTAACTGTCCTTTGGAATGTAGATTTCAGTTCCACAGTACCCTTTTTTATACGTTGATCCAGCGTGTTTTTTGTTTTTTTTTTTTCCTCACCGCGGTGCCAATTAAAGTATTCAAATTCCCTTCCGTATCCCTCAATTTAATAACGTGAAAATTACATTTCCTCTACATCCGCGGCACATATTTTGTCAGCTTAGTAACTTCATTTGCTGAAATGAACTGCACATGCACGATACCAGCCGTAAGAACTCTTCCTGTCTGTTGAAATTTTGAATCAAAATTAACAAAATAAATAAATTCCAACGTCGCCCGGTTACTTCGCGGGCTCGAGATAATTTAAAAATTGCGGCTCCGCCCCAACGCAAATATTTTTTCTCCTTTCCTCAATTACCGCCGACGACATTTATTTCCAAAGAAAAACTAGCCTCGTTCTTATTTTCTCGTTTCCCTCTCCCTTTTCTTCTTTTTTATTTCCCGCCCCCTTTCCCTCTCACCTTTCCCTCTCTCTCTCTCTCTCTTAGCACACATTTTTCTCTTTATCCCTTTGTTTATATTTTAAGCACAATTCTCATTGTAAAGTGGACCCATTGCCCGAACGTGACTTCATTTGTTCAACAAAAAAAAAAAAAAAATGTTCGCCAGGTATCATCATACATCAGCTTCTTTGTTCGGCTGAAAATTATTCGTTTTCGGCATGATTAATTAACACAATTTACAATTACCGAGTCCTGCGAGCGCCCAACTGCGCGCACAACAACGGTTCAACATTAATTCCCCGCTTAATTCAAAATTGCCATTTGACCTTCAGCCGTGTTGGATGGAACTGTCCACCAAAAAGAATATTCAACAATTAGAAATCATGGGATTTCAAATTTTAATAAACCGAATTCTAAATTATGACGAAATTTCTATCTGGTGTTTTGTCCATTAGGTGTCGCTAACTACCCTAGTAAACATGAAGCAATGTCAAATTGTACAAAACTACATGGAATTACATTGAATAAGAAAATGTTCTTTGTTCAGTTTTCTTAAAGTAAGTATATTTTTTTTCTGAGTGTAATATTCTGCAACTATAATGCCAAACTATATATGTATATATATATATATAATTACATAAATATCATACCCGACATCCTTCCAACGTCAGAAGGTATAGTAATTTTTAATATAACTTTCTTTTTTTTCTCACTGTATCGCAAAGTTTTCGCACGAAAGAGCTCGAAACGAAATATTTCCGCGAATTCGCAGCTTGCGCAGCTCCGATGTTATTTGTCCGTGTTTATTATCAACAACAAATAAGTACGAGCGAAACACGTATACTCCCAGTTCATCTGCTAGATTAAATTGGTAGCTAATGAAAAATTTTTCTTTTTAAATCAAATCGCGCATCGAGTCAAAGTTATTACTTGACGGGAACGTTGAATTAATCCTCGTAATAATATACGCTAAATCAGTCTAACGTATACATTTATTTATGGGGGGGGGGGGAAGAAAGAAAACAGGAAAGAAAGAAAGAGAGAAAAAAGTAGGGTTGACGCATCAAACAACGCAATATATGCTTGGCGAGTCATAAATTGGAAATCTAGACAGTAAAGTTCAGTCGCTCGATAGCTAAATGTAATTGCCAAAGTGCTCGTAAAGTTCGCGGCGCTTCTTTGTAATTCATCTTAGCGGCAGTTCCTTTAAAAGATATCCCAGTGTAAGGCGCCAGTGAAAAAAAATATCAATTCTCACCGCGCGACGCAGTTCATAAGTGGCATACAAATTGAATCCCGGATTAGAGTGCCGAAATAACGGCGCGCGCAGGTGTCAAGGAGTTTCGCACTTTTACCCGCGATGAAATAAACATGCCCGTCGCTTTCTTTCACAAAACAGAGCGAAAAAAGGGCGATCGACGCGATTCAAATCACAAAAAAAAATCTACCAAATCGCTCATATACGGTCCATATATGTTTTAACAATTTCATCTAGACGAAATAAAAAATTCATATATGAACATATATGTTTTTCCTTAATCCATATATGGCCGATATATGGAAACAACTGATTTCCATATAAAGAAATTATGAAATGCATATATGGATAGAACATTACATCAATTATTGCCATATATCCACCATATATAGCTATATATGGATGAAATCGAACGAATTGGTCCCTGATTCCATAAACTGTTGGATTAATATGCATTTAAAGTAATTGATATTATTTGAAATAATAAATTCATGATTTATTATAGCGCATGAATTTGTCACGGGTCAATCAATTAATTAACTTTAAAGTTTGTCCAACTATGGGAAGCCAAGGATTCGAATTTAATCCCGAATTCATATTTTAAAATTAACGCATTCAAATTAATCCTTCATCCGTTAATCCATAGTGATGAATCGGAACGTTTGTTGAAATAATTAGCAATATAAACAGCCTAGCTAATTGAATTATACATAAACCCCCATGGGGAACGGACGAGCGGAGAACGCGAAGGCATAACTGACGCTTTGGTTAAAGTAACTTATATTAATATGAATGTCGACGGAATGTAAAAAGGAAATAACTCGAGAGATGGTTCTACCACCGTACCATCGTGGCTAAAAACTCGAGTAATTTATTAACGAGACGAGGAATGCTAAAATAATACCACATTTTGGATTCAATTAAATGTAAACTTCAACTTCCGGTAATATTTCAAATGGTAATTATTCGTAAATAGTTGATTAATGTTCAGGTACTATCAATTAACAAGTCTCAACCGCCTTAAAGCAAATTTTAAATGCATTAGAAGGCCTGAAAATTTTCTTGCAATTTAAAAGCCTCGAGGCGCCTTAAAGCACTATAAAACGCGTTTAAGCAGCTTAAGGCGATTTTAAGATGACTTTAAAAAAAGGGGGTAAAGCACTATAAAGTGCATTCGGATTATTTTCAACGCCTTGGAGCTCCGTAAAAATCCTTAAAACGTGCTAAAGCACCGTGAAACGTGTTTGAACGCCTTAAAATACATTAAAACAATTTTAAATGCGCTAAAACACGTTTAAGCGCCTTAATGCAACTTAAATGCCTTAAAACTCCTTACAAATCTTTAAAACTGATTGCAACACCTTCACGCACTAGTTGAAACATTAAAGCACCTTAAAATACTTGACAAACATTTTAAACGACTTGTAACTTTTTAAACAGCCTTAAAACCCCTGAAAGGTTTATACGCCTTGAAATACCTACAAAGACCTCTTTTAAATCAACTGTTCGAACGATTTAAGTGTTGAAAAATCTTCAAGCATTTCCAACATATTTCAAAATAAACTTAGTAAACATGAAACATATATGGTCCATATATGTTTAAACAATTTCATATGAAGAAATAAGAAATTCATATATGGATACATGTATGTTTTTCCTCAATTCATATATGGCCATGTATGGTCGATATATAAGAATAATCAGATTTCCATATAAGGAAATTATTCGATGCAAAAAAAAGAGAAATGTTGGCTTTACGTTTCAATTTCCAACGAAACTTAATGAAAATGAAATGTTTAATGTTAAGCCGCTAATAACTGGAGAAATAGCAGCGTACACGAAGAATAAGTACCGTGCAGTCAACGTGGTGCAAGTGCCCCATATATCGACCTTTACATGGGCAGTACCAAAAAAAAAAAAAAAAAAAAAAAAAAACCGAATTGTGAACAATATCCCGTTCTCGGTTGGCCGTATTGATTTTTACCTCATAATCATGCGACTCTCCCGTACGACGCAATTATAACTTTTGTCGAGGCCTGAAACTGAATTAAGATTATTATTATTATCATCATTATTATTATTACTTTGATGTTGGCAAGAAAATCAATAGCAACAAAATGCGCTCGTTACTTATATCAGCGCCACTCATTGCCGTAAAGACGTTAATTAGCTTCTTAAACTGCGCGTTAAACAAAATTGAATCGAATAAACGGAGACGTAAGTTCCAATTAACGGGATTAAGTTTGCGCCAACTTTGCTTCATAACCTATCAAAAGGTCACAAATAAACGGCACGGCAACGCTTTACAGCGAGAACGTGCAAGAACAAATTAAGAAACAAGTGGAGAAGTTAATCTCCCACCGGGGGGTGGTCTTGGACCCACTTTTGTCTCGATCCGAGTTGCCACACACCTACGACATTTCATTGCAATAATTCATGTAGAAAGATCAGTGTTATGCCGGTACTCACAAACGGAAGGGAGCAGGCCCAGTACTGGCATGCAACTCTTGAAAAATCAAACATATATGGTTCGTACATTATTATATTATTATTATATCAATTCCCATTATATACTGCCATATATCATCCATATAGGGCCCCATATAAGTGACATATGTGTACAAAATCACCATTGGCCACCGACGTATTGCCAACCGTTAATTACGAGCACTGGAAGGATACGAACAAACTATAAATTGCCAAGCATTGCGCCCGAGTCTATTGGCACTTCACTCCTCGACCAAGACTGGGCCAATGGTCGGCCGCCAACGTTTGCCCGATGCTCGGTTCGATACCGTGCCTCTTTTCGAATGTTACCAATTTCTATACACGGGACCGAGGCTTTTCGCCTCGTCGACCTAATGAAGCGGCGCGATTATTAAATCAAACTGTAATTAAACATTGGCGCGAGCGAAACAACGGCGCTTAATTGGAGCAGCGAGTGGGCTTTTGAAATCGCGGCGCGTTTAGAAAGCGCGAAGAATTGAAGGGCGAGTGGCGTAAACAAAAGGCGAAAAATAATCTCGCCCTAGCGAACGCTCGACGCATTAATGTTTCGCCAAGAGACATTAATAATGGAAAATAGATTGCGCCGGTTATTTCGCGGGATGTATTACCGAAAAATACGCCGGCTGGTGAACCGCTTGGAACGGCGAATTGTCAAAACAGCGCCGTTTCTCACGTTATTATACACATCTCATTTAAGGGAACGCGCGCATCGCGCCGAGCACACTTCCACTTGGCGTGCCGCTTCACTTCACCGGTAGGTACTTTGCCGCACTTCGCCGTACTTCACATTACGGCCCGGCGGCACTAAACGATAACGCAATTTAAAATACAGTTACTTCCGCTCGCCATTGGTATTATCTTTAATTTTCAGATTCAGCGCGAAACTCGCTCCCCGCCGGCCCCCGGCCCCCGGCCCCCTTCCTCCCGCCACGGTTCCGGGCAATTGCAGAAGACGGAACAAATTTTTCATTCTCACGTTCCACCCTCAACAACGACTTTGCCGCTGTAATTATGATGGGCACTCGGGGAAATTTATTAGCAGTCGTTTATGATGACACGAGAGGATACGCGTGTGCATTTGTACACCACACCTCTTATATTATCAGAAAAAAATATTAGAAAAAGCAAATGTTATCGAGGAATCGTACTCGTTATCGCACAATTGTTCTTTATCCGATCAATTTTTCCCGAGCAACTTTTTGACTGTAACTCGATATGAATCGCTTTTTAAGCGAAACTTTTGCAACGACAATTCTGGCCCAAAATTTGACGAAACATTTTTCCAAAGTCCGAGTATCCCGCGGAAGATAAGATAGCATAAACATGCAAATTTATATCACATCCATTACATTTGAATGTAAATATATAAATTACCGCATAAAATTGTCCCCGGCGTGGCTCGCTTCTATTTCTCGGCTTTTTTTGAAAACGTGAAAATCGTTTCGAGAAAGTAGTTTTACATATTCACGTTCGTACGACAAACAAGTGATGTTCCGCAATATTGGAAAAGTTGCCCGGGAGTCTCGACGATTACAAAATACTCTCCAAAAAAAAAAAAAAAAAAAAAAAAAAAAAAAAAAAAGCAAAATAAGTGGAGTACAAAGTTGGTTAAAATTTGTCGATCAAAATGTGCACCGTCGCTGGAAAGCGCGGGAGCATTTTGCATCGCGGATCGATGGCCCGTTCCGCGTCTACCTGGTCTCGGTAATTTTGCATTAATATGTAAACAGGTGGACTACTACTCGAAACTCCGCCAGGTTATGATAGTTCCGTTGAATTACTCATTGAATAACGGAATCCTGATTGGAGGAGGCCCCTCCGGTACCCAGTGATTGGGGGCCCCCTCCCCCGTGCCACCCCCCTCGGGGGCTTTGATAACGCAATTTGATAACTCGATAATGTTCGTTACTTTGGCAGAAAGGTGTCCAAGGCTGTTGTCTTTCCCAATGCTCAATTTAACTAGTACGAGGCGAGTCGTTAACAGTCAATTTACATAGAAATGTAACAAGCTTCGTCACATAATGACGAAAACTCGCCATTTAGCGACGCCGAAGAGTGTTATTAGGGCTCGACGGCCGCGCCGCTATCTAATGTCGTTTCGAGAGTTCTCTCCGCGCCGTTGAAACAAATTTTCCATTTATTCATTTTACAGTCGCACTCGTTACGTTTATAGCCCCGCTCCTTCCATATCCAACTCCAAATACAACTTTAATAAATACTATATTTTAATCAACTAAATCCGCCATCGTTGCAATTATTTTCCACCGCGCAATCTCAGCTGGCATTAAAGCCCTGCGTACCTTTTTTCCCCCTTTATTATTATTATTCCTGGTAAAAATTGTTATCGCGCACCGAGGAAAATTATATAATACAATTTATTATATTATTGATAATCCGCGGAGGACACGAATTTATTAATATAAATACCCCGAGTGAAAATGAAACGTATATGGTCCATATTAGTTTCAACAATTTCATATAAACATATATGTTTTTCCTTAATCCAGATATGACCATATACAGTTGATATATGGCAATAATTGATATAATATTCTAGCCATATATGCATTTAATAACTTCCCTATATGGAAATCTAATTATCGCCATATGTCGACCACATATATGACCATGTATGACTTTTTTATTTCCTTGTATAAAGTTGTTATATATGGGCCATATATACTTCATTTTCACCAGAATAAAGTTGAAAT
>JABFPN010006411.1:0-11621 GCA_022817305.1 Leptoteleia sp. ZL-2020 | reverse complement strand
ATTGTTAAATAATCTCCCAGATTGAGAAAATGTGCTGAATCAACAACATCAATTAATTCTCATTCATTTTAATAAAAACGAATAACACCCTAATCTAGTAATTAACGCTTACGGCATCATCTTAAATAATGAATTGGCGTATTCGACAATGATTTTCAGAAAATATTACTAATATTTCATCTCTCTCTTTCAAGTTACCATCAAATAAAGAAGAAAAGAGACAAAACCTCTAAAGATATTTTAATGTCCCTTTCCGAATACGCCAAATACGCCAAGTCTTTGTTGCGCATGCGCACAAACCAGTAAACAAAATACCACACCAGACTTAACATGTTCCTGAAATAAGGCATAGTTTTTGTTGATATTATTATAAAGATTAATCTCAAAGTTTATTAATTATATTGATTATATCATGATGAATACTAAAGAATCGAAAATTACAACTGACGATTTGCCTCAGGTAATTAATTTGTCATTGTCATGATTATCGTTGAATGTCATGGGAACTAAAACTATTGTGTTTAAATTTGATTAAAAATTAAGTTGTTTTTATTAAGAAGACTGCTTCTCTTATTTTAGATTGTAGTACATTTCTATTATTCTACGATTTATATTTATTATTATTTTATGTATATCTATTTAGCAATTTGATTTAGAGATCATGGGGAAAAGTGTAATTTACAATGTTATAACTTTATTTGCATTTATATAAACACACACACAACATATATATATATAGTTATTTTGTAATAAAATAATATAAATTATTAAGTAATCTTAGTTGAATTAATTATTATAATATACATTACATCAGCCAAATTTTTTTGTAGATCCAAGAGAAAATCATAAAAGCTGCCTTGGAAGGAGAAAAAAAGTTAGGCAGACCTATCACATCCCTAAATAAATATCAAGGTTCTTCATTAATTAAACAAAATTGGAAAGTGGATCGACCAGGAATATCTTGGGATTTTCATTCTGAAACTTCATTATCTCCTTGTGAAAGTATAGCATTTATATATTTATCATGTATAATAAAATCAATTGAATTTAAATACTATAATATTGCTTATAAAATACAGATTGATTATTAATATTTGGTTACATTTCATGAATGAACAGTTTATTATTACTTAATTTTAACTGTTATGAAATATTAATATGTTATAAATCTGAATTATGACATTTGATGATAGCACAGGTCAATTATGAGATATCATTGTCCTAACACAACAAGTTCATTACTGGCCTAGGCCACGATCATATCATTAAAAGCTTAAAAAATTCTACTTTTCTAACGCTTGTTATATAAAATATTATACGTTAGTAGAAGGAAATTCAAGGATTATATAAGAGAAAGATTATAATCCAAACCAAAAAAATGTGGAACTTCCTCTCCACTTTCATTGATTACAATATTAATATAAATTTATAAACTTTATTCATTTACAGAAGTTGTACCATCAAATTCACAAGAATCTATTTTATTATGGAATATACTGAATTGTTTGAAAGGTATAGATGGATCCTATATAATTTCTGAAACTCCAGCCTCTTCGTATGATCCTATTTCATTTAAAATATCAGAAAATGTTGGTAAGTAAAATTTGTTTGTTCCTTATATTTATTTGTGTCCTTATGTTTTTATACATTTTTGACAACAAAGACTGTTAAATATTTAAAAAATAAAAATTTAAACTCAAGAAATTATTTTCATGATTTTACGAAATAAATAATGTTGTTGTATAAATTTATATACAATTATATTTTATTTATCCACAGATTTACCTTATAAACAACTTACTAAACAAATATTGCCACTGGCTTCTTATTATTCAATAACAATTCGTTTTATTGAAGAAGAAGTTTCACCAGACTATGGAAGAGTGAATCATGCTTTAAGAAGAGCTCTGAACTGTTTAATGAAAGACTATTTAGTGTGTATTATAACATTATTACTTAATATTTAAAGTTTTTTAAAGTTACTTATTTTCTGAGATATACTTTTATTATTTATAAAAACAATGTATATAATAATAAAATTCCTTTATTAAGATATTTAGAAATAGTTATCATTAGAACATTAAACTAATATTAAAATTTTTACTAATGTTGACATTGTTGCAGTCTTTCTTGATTCAACTGGAAATGGAACATATACGTCAGAAATTGAATTTACAAAAATTATGGTTTTATATTCAACCAACGATGGAAAAAATGTCTATTTTAGCAAAGATTACTTCAACAATATCTAGGGTAAATTTAACAACAATAAATAATGCTTAAGGAATTTCATGATTTATCTTATTGTTCACTTAACTCAAAACATTTATAAAGAGAAATTTTAAATGATATAACAAGTAAAAGAATGTTAATTTAATAATAGCTGACTAATGACATTTCTACAGAAAACATATTAAATGTATTCTATAACCAAGCATCAGTGTAGTCAAGACTTTTGGATGCAAACATAAAATTAAAACTTCATTCTGGAGTGAAAAAAGAGAGAAGAAATTGTAAAAAAAGATTTGTTTTAGCAGAAAAAGTTGATCATTGAAACTTCCTTTTATTATGTATATACTATAATTGATTACCTTTTAAAATATTATATTTCAGACAAAAGCTAAAGGAGGCAAAGTTTTGAGTCTCCTTCATGAGCAATTAAATGACATAAGTGGAGAAGCGAATTCCAAGGAACTTTGTTTATTCCTTGTAAAACAAGCCAGTATTCCCTATATGCATACACTGGAAAAGTGGGTTTACAAAGGAGTGATTTACGATCCCTGCCACGAAGTATTTATTTTGTTAGAATTACACGTTAAGAAAATTTTATTAAAAATTTTGATTTATCTGAATGCAGCTCATTAGATAATACGATACATAATTTTTATTTATGCTTTCTAAACTCAAAAATACTAGTATAAATGGTATATTAAAAATATAAATTACTAATCACTGTTTTTTAAGAATTCTTAAAAAACAATGAAACAACTTTTGTATCTAAATTGATAATATGTTATTCTCTTAATATATACATATTGCAACAAATTTATGCAATTAAACTAAAGATAAATTCGTGATAATTTTGGAGAAATATTTTTTTCGTGTAAAAACTATAACTATTAAATGAAACTACTGATTTTAATTTTGATTTCCATTTGTTTAGTTTTTCGTTGAAGATAACGAACTAATTCAAAAAGAAGAACTTCCTATGGATTATTCGGCAGATTATTGGGAAAAGAGGTATACAATGAGATGTGAAAGAATTCCAGTATTTCTGAATGAACATGCTCAAACAATTCTTCGCACAGGGAAATATTTCAACGTGATTCGACAGTGTGGTAATATTAATTTGATAATATTTATATATTACATTCAATATCTTTATTATTAAAAATTGGAACAAAATTGAGCTTTGTTCTAGTATTAGTAGAATGATAAACTTTATTTTATATAAATTTGTAATTATTTGTTTAGGAAAAACTGTGAAGTGGGGTAAACAAGAACCATTGGTATATGAACACAGAGGTCAAACATATATAGTTGCAATTGATAGAGCCTACTCAGAGGCTGCTCGCACTTTATTGGAAGTTTTAATACAAGAAAATGACCTAATGGGACGATTACGCAGTGTGAAAAATTACTTCTTGTTGGCTCAAGGAGACTTTATTGTACATATCTATTTATTAATCACAATTTTTAATTTTTTAATTTAAAAAATGCATTTTTTTATTTTAAAATTTTAAATTTAACAATAGGTAGTTGTTTAAATATAAAATGAACTTTACTAATTTTGTTTCAGATACAATTTATGAATTTATGTGAACCAGAATTAAGCAAAAATATGTATGATGTTGTTATTCATAGACTGGCTTCCCTTCTTGAGGTTGCTCTTCGAGTATCCACTGCCGATTCTGATCCTTACAAAGATGACTTGAAGCCAGTATTGCTGCCTTATGATTTACAATTTCAAATGTTTCGAATATTGTCAATACAAACGCAGGAAGAAAAAGGTTTCATGTTTATTATTCATTTTATGTAATACTGTGTTAAAAATCTGCTTTGTATATTTATAATATACATGCAATTATTTACTTAAAATTAATTAATTACCCCTTAAAGCACAAGTATAAGTCTTGTTAAGAATTATGTTTGTTTTGGGATATTCATGTTCTTACTAGGACTAGGATTACTATATGTAATCTCAGCACAAGAATAAACTTTAACTGCTATTAACACGGTTGTACCATAAATTGTGGTATTAACAGAATATAACTTGTTGAACATGATACTAATTACAACTAACAAAAAACAAAAAATGGAGTTATATCTCTTGTGCTTTAAGAGCTTCAATTGAAAACATTTATTAAACATTTATTTATCAGATAAAAATGTAATATTTACTTTATTTGCAGAATACAGTTCGCAAAGCGATAAAATGTTGAGTGGTTTGGAAGCTTTTGTTTTCAATTATGATGTTAAATGGCCAGTATCGTTAATTTTAAATAGGAAAGCTATAGCTTGTTATCAGATGCTGTTCCGGCACTTATTTTACTGCAAACATATTGAGCGACTTTTGTGCAAGTAAATTATTTTTATTTATATCCCCTTATATTAAAAAGCATAAACGAATATTTTATTTCATACAAAATAATAATTTTAATATATAATTTAATTTATGACAGGGTATGGATTAGGAATAAAATTGCAAAAACTTTTTCGCATCAAGCAGCGATGGCGTACCGGCAAGCATTTTCTTTGAGGCATCGAATGCTTGATTGCATTCAACATTTAGAGTATTACATGATGGTAGAAGTTATAGAGCCTAACTGGCTTACTTTTTTAAACAAAATGGGCAAAGTAAATTATAATTTATTAAAATAATAAAATAATGCTCAGAATTGCATAATACATTATCATAATTAATTTGATATATTTTTAGGAAATTTACGTCGTTTTTTATTTATAAAGATGAAGACAATTTTAATTGAGTATATAATATAAAATAAAACGATTTAAAATAGTTTGCTTTTTGTCAATAAAGTTGTCAGTTATGTTCTTATGAAGTGTCGAATTAATTAAAATATTGTATCAATAAAAGATACATCAGTTCGATATGTTTATTAATTATATATTTAAATTGTTGTATTAAAATATTCAGAGCATTATAATACATTATATATAGTACATTTTATGAAAGAAAATTTATACTTATTATATATGTATATATATTCAGGTTAGCAACGTAGACGATGTACTGGGCGTTCATCAAAATTTATTGGACAGTATTATGAAAGAATGCATGTTGACGGATTCAGACTTATTATCATGCATTACTGACATATGGAAAGTTTGTATACAATTCTGTGAATTCATGCAGGTAAGGCAAAAATATATTATAATAAGCTTAATTCGTATAATATTTAGGTATGATAATATAAAACCATTCAGCACAATAAAAAATAATATATATATATATATATATATATGCATTTGACAAGAAGAAACATAAATTTTAACATTTTTGTTTGAGCTTTTATTACATGTGTATATATAATTTAATACGTTTTTGTCGGTAAAAAAATAAGTGCAAGTCTTTTTTATAAAACTGCTCAAATTAATGATTAACTGGTATTAAGATTATGAGCCGCTACTTTATTGATGCTGAATTGACATCCATGATTGGCAGTCAACACGACAGCTTTGAACACGAGGTATTTTGAATGTGTATCAAATTTTATATATCAACTCACGTTTCGACTGCATTAAAGTCGGTTATTTAAAGCCGAATATTCATTGTATCGAGCTCTGCTGCATTGTACATCATTTTTAGAAATATTTGTTAGCATTAAATTGGTGATACGTCAATGATTAATGAAATTCGTATTTAAATACTTTTTTAAACATTATAACGATTTTCTGCAATTTCTATCTGGACAAATATTTTTATATGTCTTTACGTGACTTAAGAGAGTATCAAAGTGCTAGTTTTTTTCTTTTATTATTATTATTATTATTATTATTATTATTATTATTATTATTCTACCCTTTATGCTCAGTCTTTCCAGCCAGGAACTTTATTTATGACGAATTGAACTCTCGTCCTGATACTCACCAAGTTGACGATTATATCAATGTGCTAGGCATCAATGTTGTAGAATGTTTAGAATTGTTAAAACATATTTTTAAATTAATGAACAAACTTGAAGGGAATAGATCGACAATTTCATAATTTATAAGCATTTGTATTAATGCATGAATATTTTAATCTTATTTAAAATAGAAAATTGAAATAAATGGTTCAATTGACATTAAAAATTCATTTTAAAGTTATTACAAGGGGAGTCGCCAAAATCCGAACAAATTTAAATTTAAATTTCCCGCCACGTTAATATAATATAGAGATCGTTATTGGCGCTCCCTATCAGGGGGTACAAATATACAGAATTTTTTTTTTTTTTTTGGTAATAAAATTTTGTTTGTTTGGAGTACCGCATCCTGTATACAACAAAAGATACTAACTCCACGATAGAACTTTGAAATTCTCTTAAAACACAAAGTTAAATATTCTGATACTAAAAGTATATTTACTTTAACTCGATTCAATTATTTATTTGCCAGAAGTAAATTTTTATTCTGATGTTTTTATCATTGATATTTCACCCTAATCATTTCGATATTTTATTTTGTGCAGTGGTAGCCGTTTCAATTTTGCATGGTTTATATAATTACATACATTTTTAATTTTTTTCTTATAATACTTCATATGTAAATATTATCTTTTTTCGTAAAAAATAAAATTATTTTTTATTCCTCTTTATACATCAATGCATTTAGAGTTTTTCAGCATGAAGTAATTAAATAATGATTGCAATTATCTTTATTGTGAGTTTAAAGTAGACGTATATTTTATAATACATTAGGAGAAATACAGATTATTTCTTTATGAAACTGCACCAATTTGATAAGTCAAACTGCGTACTTGAGGGGGACGGGGGGTATCATTGGAAAACTTAAAATATAATTTTGCAAAATTGTCTCGCCTTGAATATTCATAAAGATAATATTTAAAAATATCGATTATAAATCAGGATACTCGACTCCAAGATACGGTAAATGTTCGAAGATTCTTAATTGAAAGTGACAGATTTAGAAAAATATCTAACACGTGAAACAAATATATTTAGGATGAAAGTTTATTTACTAATTCTAGGTCTAAAATTCAGTACAAATCTTGTAACTCATAATATTTATAAGGTGATACACGTTAATCAAATAATTAATTGTAACTGAAGGAACAAATTATAACATTGCAAATATATTTTACAACAAGAAATTAATAGATAAAATTTCACTGCGGTTATATTATTTTAGGATTATGATTAAATGTTTATAATTTGTTATTAATAGGAAAGTAATATATTGTATATTAGTTTTAAATGATGTCAACCTCTCACGCATTTGAGTGAGGTTTTTATTAAATAAAATATTGTTTTGCAGCATGTACTATTTTCTATTATTATTTATCAGAAATAAATATAATCACTACTTTTAACTATTTTTCAATATTTTGAAACTGACTATATTTTCGCGAATTCATTTAATTACACGCATTACATCATAATACATAAACATCTATTGTGTTTATGTAGAGCAAAGCTGAAGATAAATAAAGAATGTGCTTACAGCTAGTGGCTAAAATAAAGGCTATAAGTGCGTGAGTCTAATCTAAAATGTCTCATTTATAGCACAATATACTATGTTTTACACATAAGTAATATAATATTAAAAAATAAGTAAATAATAACTATAAATGTCTGACTTCATATTAATAAGATTTAATTTTAAATGTTAATGCCCTTTTACACTGAAGCTGATTATCAGAAACTTATATCATTTTGCATAGGCATATTTTTATAGATTCTATTTTATTTTCAAATATTTATACAAATATGTGCATTAACATATTCACATTATTCATTATAAAATCATGAAATACAATCAGTTTAATTTAGCACACTGATTTATAAATACAAATTATTTTTAACCATAGAAATTTAAGTCAACAATCAAATTTCAAATAAAATCACTAATTTTTTTATGTTTTACTACTATTTCACTTGTTATGGCTATCACCATAATTATTACTAAATGTGACTTTCTTTGGTAGGCAGCAACAGATGACAGTACATCATCATCCAAGGGCACAAATTTCGAAGATAAAATTCATATGTTGGATACCATGTTTACAAATATTTTGATTCAATTACTGAATAAAATTTGCGACTTAGGTTACCAAGATGCTAATGAAAAGTGGCTTAATGTTCTCGGAAGGTTTGATTTTATTTTATCAAATATAATGAAATTATATTATATTCAGAAATAAATGGAAAAATTAAAAACATGATTTTTCAGGTTGGATTTCAATTTGTTTTATATGGATGCACGAATGAGCCAAAAAGAAGATGTTGAAATGATGGAACAAGATATTTCTGGATGATAGTTTTTGTCCCTTAATCTTTAACATTTGTTTATTTATTAATCATAGTTATTCCATTTTTATACTATTAAATAATTTTTTGTGTAAATTAATTGTTCCAAAATGACAAAAATAGTATAATCTATATTTATATTTTATAATAGTTTAAATAATGAATTGTTATTATTTAAATTTAACTTACAAAAAATATATACATTGTAAGCATGTAACTATAAAAAGTATTTGAAAGTGCCATTACATTAAATGTTTAAATTTTGAATTCTGATGAAACATTAGATATGCGCATTATATGTGATACGTACAAACATCCACCTAGGAAATATATTTTATGTTCTTTCAAGATATTTAATTGAACATTAACCATTCTTAGTTTACATGTAATTTACAAAAGAATTGTGTCACATTACATCATATCCTTTATATATATATATATAATAAAAAATAATGTAAGATTCTTGTGTAGTGTAAAAAAAAAATTCTCTTTCAAAAAGAAAATATAAGAAATAAATTTAAAACTTATAACTGTTAATTGTTTAAGTAGTTTTAAATATAGTTATCATCAATGTGTAATTAAAATTTAATAAAATTAAATTAAGTTGTGCACTCTAATACCTCTTGAAATACATTTTAAATATCTTTCAATCAGATAATTTACCCTTAGAAAATAAAAATAAAAAAACAAAACAAAAACAAGAACTAATCAGAGATATATTTAAATTTTTTGCTCTGATTTCTTGTGTAATAAACAAGTGCAAACCTTTTTAACAAATATTTTTTTTTTTTTATTTGATGAAAGTAATAGTATATTATGCACCAAGGACAGAGGGACAGCAATTATAGACAAGTGTGAAGTTGGGGCTTTGCTCTTGCCTTTGTCTCACACGGCCAACTTCACACGCGTCTGTAATCACTGTCACTCTTTCCTTGCTACATATACTATTTTTTGTAACAAATGTAAGGAGAGTGCCCTGTTTCTGTGTTTAGGAAAAGGAATTCAACTGTTTTTAGACGCGGATGGAAACTAATTGTTTTCCGCCCTCTTGTATAATCAGCCATTTTCTGTTTACTAAACAGAATAGAAACAGGGCAGTTTCCGTGCACGTGTTACAAAAATTAATTATAAATATCATTTGTTTTATTTGGAGGCCAAATTTTGAATAAAACACGACTTCTTAGCAATCCTTGAGGTATTGGACCAAAATTTCTAGAATCATTTGAGTTGCTTCTATTATCGCCCTCTACCCATAAGTGTCCTTTAGGTATCTTTAATAAAAAAAATAATATAAAAAATTTTATTATATATTAAAATTTGTTGATGATTACGAGAAATTGTTTAAAGATAGTACATTATTAAATGGTTTAAAATTATCTTGACATTACAAATATTGTAAATAAATAAATAATACATACTGTACATGATTTAAATCCATAGTATATTTTATCACCTGGAAGACCAATAATTCTTTTACAAATATACTCATTAGGATTTGTTGGATTTTTTGCAATTACAATATCACCAACATCAAAACGTTTCATGAGAACAGAAATGTGTTCAGTCAGTAAAAAATCTTGAGTATAAATTGTTGGTTCCATAGATGGCCCATAACACTGTAAAAGTATTGTTCATTATTTAATCATTTTTAATTTCAAAATATTATATTTAAAAGACTTTGGCATTCTATTCACCACATAACGAATTCATATCACATGTAAAATATAAAATTTACAATTTCATAGATAAATTTGAAATAGAATAAAAAAAATTAGCTTTAGATTTAAGAAGTATAAACTTTAATTGATTGTATTTAATAAAAATATAATTTTTTATACATGTTAATAATACAAATAATAAATTATATGCTCTTTTTAAATGTGTAAAGTTACTAATATTCTAGAGAAATTATTATTTTTCTATGGTAAAATTTGTAATATAATAATTAAAAATATTGAAATGATAACCTTAATAACCTATGAGCATATTTTATATAAGGAATTTTAAATTAACCTTAAACACTTAATTACTCACCAGGACAACTTCTCCTACATACTCCAGAATACAGTGCATTAAACAACCATATTTAATTGTTAATTTTAACATACTAAAAACAGAATTTACATATTTTCTATACATGATATAATCATTATTGAGTTACAATGACATTTACTTATATTTACAAGTAGTACTTTAAACACGATAATAAAAGTAGTTGCAAAATTATCAAAAAATTCTTATTTCTATGGTAAAATAATACTTTAAAAAGCCACGACTTTATGTCATATTTTTCCTTTTTAATCGGAAAAAATAACAGAAAAACAATATTTTTTGAACTCAGTTGACCTATTGAATGCAGTTTAAATACATTTTACGCGTGCGCAAATATTTGAAAAAAATTTTATTACATTTTAATAATGTTTTTATAAAATACTATCTGTAAACTATATATTTTAAACTAAATTTTAGTATATTATTACATAAAAACATAGAATATAGGTTATAGGATTTTGTCATTTTAAAAAATAAGTGATAAAATCACGGAGTTAGGGTGTTTTAATTTATTTTTACTAAATGAATTAATATTAATAATGTTGAAATGATAAACGATTCTTTTAACTTGGGAGAAATTGTATCACATTGAAAATAGTATTTCTATTATGTAATACAGCTCAACTATTGAAAATCGTTTTTTTACCACTTGGAAAACGACTTCCAAAAGCTAAATAATTACACATCATACAAGTGAATATTTCGCACTTAACCAATACCTCCCATTAAGAACAAATGGCTTATCATTGAGACATTTTTATAATTAAATTATTCTATGAAAATAAATTAAAATACACTAATCTAGTAATAAACGACTGATGTTTCACCTTAAGATGATGCCGTAAGCGTTAATTACTAGATTAGGATGTTATTCGTTTTTATTAAAATGAATGAGAATTAATTGACGTTGTTGATTCAGCACATTTTCTCAATCTGGGAGATTATTTAACAACGATGTAACTGAATTTTTATCATTAGTTTCAAGCAAATTTAGGGACCGCGTTTTTTAGGTGTTAAAAAAACGCGGTCCCTAAATTCGCTTAAAATTGATTTAAAAATTCAGACTTTTTAATTGAATAC
>JABFPN010006410.1:0-11622 GCA_022817305.1 Leptoteleia sp. ZL-2020 | reverse complement strand
TTAGCCACTATGGCTCGACTGTGGCTCCTGGCCACATCCCACAGTCGATCCATTGCGGCAACATGTGTGGCTTATTGTGGCCAAGACTGTGGGCTCCCGCATGCCACAGTCTTAGCCACAGTGCTGCTATAGACTCTGCCACAATGTTTTTTCCACGCGGGTTATTATAAAATATAGTAGCAATTGCTAACAAGTTTCCCTCAACAAAGCCCAGTTGACAAACGTTTGGTATCAAGCAAGTGCCTACCCATTACCCCACTCGCTATCAAAGTAACCCGCGGGCACGTGATCCAAGGTAATAGTGTATCTTGCGCCAACTTTTCTCTAACATTGTCAGCGTGGCGCGCTAATAACCAACGCGATAAATTACGTTGACGTGCAAGCATGTAAAGGTGACGCTTCGAGATAAGCTCCTCGTGTAAACACGTACTTGCACATGAATGATTGAGTGAAACGTCCGGCAGTGGCGTTAATTATCGATCGTCACATTTCTGTTTCCCCTAATCAAACGTCTCCCCCTCTTTCTCTATCTCTCTTTCTCGCTCGCTCGGGCCTTCAGCGTGGAACGGGCGCGCGCCAACTGCGCGTATTTATAAATATATTTAAACGCCATTAATATATTCGCGTGTACATGCGTGCGCAATCCATTTTACCCATCGTCCCGATCTAAACTCAGCCGGCGAGTGCGACCGATCGGACAGGCTTGTCGAACAACTTGTCGACTAATTACGTTTATAAAACGGTTGTAAAGCACGCAATCGCGCACTAATAAAAGCGACAAGCCGATAAGCCTAGTTGCAAGTCACCGAGTATTATATATATTTCCTTTTTTTTTTCTTTCTTTCTTTCAGTTTTTCTTTTTGGCAAAGAATGACAGGGAATCGTAACAATGATGTCACTGTTGTTTTTGCTTTGAGGACATTTAGTTTTCGTTCGTTACATGGAGAGGAAAGATTAATAGAAATTAGTAGCATTGTTAGTAAACTGATCATATAAGTGTAGAAAGTGAATAATTACTAACTTAAGTTAGCAAATGATTGAGTTTGTTGACGATTGTTTGACAGCTAACAGTTGTCAATCGTTTGAATTTTTGCTAACTTAAGTAATTCTTAAATTTTTGCAAGTATATGACAAGTTTACTAATAATATCAGTCATTTTTTATTAATTTCTCGTTTAAAGAACTAAGTATTAATTTCAATTTTTGACAAACTTCAGATTAATTTGTATGCTAAGTAGATATTATTTTAATATTAATACACTCATGTAAATTGCAATAAAATAACCATCAGCAGGTAGTTTTGCAAAAATGTTATTGTAATTTTAAATTAATATATTTTTTATATGATATTGAGATGCAATTAAATTTATCTTCCCATTATTAACACTGTGTACATTTGTACATATAAATTTCTCAATATCGGAAATATACGAAAATAAATCATTTTGAACCATAAGTAATGATTTATTAATATCGAGTTAACTCATGCATTTCCTCCAGGTATCATCTATCACGGTTATATTTAATTAGAAGAAACATTGGAAGAAACGTAGAATCATTTTTAATGGATTTTAATAGAAAGTTAAATAAACATTGAAGCTGTAAATCAGTGTTAATAGGTAATTAATTTAAAATGGCTATTACTATAATTAAAGGTAATTTAATTTAATTAACTATTAAGTTAACCTAAACGAAATGTATGCGTTACTTTTTCATGAATTTAACTTTGAATTGTTGCTATTAATCTATGAAAATTCTTAATTATAATAATTTAATAAGTAAGTAAACCAGAATAAAATAGTTCAGTTGTTTAAATATAAATCGTTTTCCATTTTTCATTCATTGGGAATTTATAAAAACTTTCAATTTAAGGTTCAAATTCATTGTGCAAGTTACATTACAGTCCTGACTCTTAATTTTTATTATACATTATTACTTTGATGTAACTAAGATGCTCGACAGAATTACGATGCATTAAATGAGAGAATTGTGGTCAAACACTTAAGTGGTTGGAACTTAAAGTGAGAGTCGAAATGTACTGCTTTATACATTCCAATTTACACAAAATTCTTAAGTTACATTATTCTAATCATTAAAAGTTGATAATAACAAAAATATAATATTCTACTAAAAAAAGATGAAATTTTTAGTATTATGTATAAAACCTTGAATTTCAATTCGACAAACCAAAGAATTAGATTCAAATGTCAAAAAATTCCAAATATTTTTTATTTCTGCGAAAAATAAATCCACAATTTATATCAACGTATCATAACTGACCGTTGGAAAGTGCAGTAACAATTTAAATAGCCCCTTAAAGCGTTGATACAACCAAAAGAATGCAATCGAATTCACTCGCGAAGTTGAATGAGAAGTAATAAAACCAGGTTTCTACACTCCACGCCCGTATCTCACCGGGATTCGTATAATCTATAGGGGAGTTGGTGGAAAAAATTTTCCGACATCCAAAACCGACGCAGATAAAATTGCTCGGCGGACATTTAAAAATGACTTACGGTTCCAGTGACAAGGCTCGATAAAATGCCATAATTAAAGCCGATAGGGGTGGGGAAGTGGCCAACAGATAAGAGTAACGTTCATCCAATTACTTTAAAAAACGAAAAAACCGGGGATATCTTTGCTTGGAACATTACCACAAGACAGGATTCGATAAGTATCTTTGCGCAACGAGTACGTACAACGCCGCTCTCCCTCTCGTTCTGTCCCTCGCCCCGTACCCCCCCCCCCCCACCCCTCTTCTCGGCCCTCTCACTCGCTCTGCCTGGCGCGAGCCTAACCTCCTCCTTTTCTCACCAGGCCTTCTCTTCCTGAGCGTATTCCCCATTAAAAGCAAAATTCCATTCCGTGTTCCTCTCATCTCGCTAGCTACGCGAGGCAAGAGTAAATAAAACACGCGCATCGTCGCGCCATCTTGGATTCTTCGGCGACCCCTGGGTTATTACAAAAATGCAGGACATGCACACGTGTACCGCGCCGCGAGTCCTCGTTTTCTCATCCCCCCCCCTCCTCCTCCTCCTCCTCCGCCGCGTCTAGTTTTGTATTTCAACGACTGTATCGTAATTGGAATTAACCGGCCGAAGGTGTGAACGTTATAAATTATAAGCCGAGAATATTCGATACCGCGCCAATCGATTCGTCGGTGGACGATTCCGCGCGAAAAGTGATGGCACGGTAATTTTAGGTGGATGGTATAATTTTTTATGCGAAAGGAATGACAGGCGCAGCGATAATGCGCCCTTTTTAATGAATTTGTTACGTATTTTGTACCCGCTCCCGAGAAATGGTGGGGGGATACCCCCACCACGCTACCCGGGAAGTTAACGGTTCGGTTGAATTCGGCCTGACTTTCGGAATTCGCAGAAACGAGCGCATAAAAATGAACGAGCGCAAATTGAAATTTCAATAAAAAATTACCAGGGAACAAATGTTATATAATTTATAACCGAAACGGGACTCGATTAGCAACAAAGAAATCAACATCGCGGGGAGCTCTAATTGGGTGTAATTATAAGCGGAACGTAACTCTATATGATATCGTTCATTTGTCGTGTGCAGCACGAAATCTGAGGTAATAAATGGACGAAAAATTACGGTCGTTAATAAATTATCATTCCATATAATGGTGACTTCAAGAATCGGTACTGTACACTGTAAAAAGTGTTATGTTGAATCAAGTAAAATCGAGTTGAATCAACTCGTTTTCTGAGTCAAATACCTCCACCAAATCTTATTTATAATTTGACATAGCTCATTTTATTAATACAAATAAAATATCTTTTGAGTTTAATTAACTCTATGTATACTTGGTAAGGAAGAATATTTTATTTAATAATTTTATAAAAAAATCTTTTCATAATCTCGCCTTGGCTAGGATTTGAACTCAGTAGGTAGATATTTTATCATGGAGTTAAAACTTAAACCACTGCGCCAACGTCACTGTTTCGTCACCTGAGATATACACCGACTGTCATATCACTAATTTCAATTATTCAATTGGAAATATCGAGTCAATTCAACTATATAAATATGGGAGATTTAACTCAACTCTACCATCGAGTTGGAAGCACTCAAAATCTTTTTTTTCAGTGTATGACGGAGAGAAGGAAGGCGAACGGGAGCTTGGTTACGAGGCGCGTTGTGTCTCCGGCAATTTGTTGAACGAGCTGAGATCATTAATCTGCTTTCAGTAGATCATCAATAGCGCAAAAGATAGCCACAGCCCCAACGGTGTACCGGTAATGGGAGCTTTCAATAACCCTGACGACCCAAAGGTGCGCGCGACTTCGCCGTCGTTCTTTCCCACACTCTCGCGTAGAAGCCGGGGAGAGATAGCCCCTACATATTGTCCTCGGTCAGCTCTCGCTCTACCTTTTTTTTTTTTTTATTTTTTTCCCCCTCCTCCATCTTCACTTGTTCCTTTTGCAATCGCGTTAGAGCTACACAGCTTTTACTTTAGGAGAAGCACGTCGGCTAATTTGTACGGAAGATAACTGCCGTCGCACCTGAAAGTCACGTTTTTCGTTTTGCCCTGGCTTGACGCTATGTTGTCCGCCAAAAATTTTTTCCCTTCTCTTTCGGATTAATTTCAGCCGAGGTGCATGCAATGATTTAATTTCAGTTACTCTACTCCGCCGACGACCCTTCTCGCCCATTATTTCATACTAAATTAACTTTTAATTTGTGACTATTCGTTCATTTTTTGCAATCAAATTTAAATGATATTATTTCGATACAATTTTTGTATATACCGTTCCAGTTAGTTTTTTTATTAATAAAAAATTTTTGGACTTGTTTAGGTACATCATTTCGTGTTTTTCTTAAATTTGTCAAAGCAAGTTCCACCTTTTCCTATGTACACAATGCATTTTCAACTGACTTTAACTTATCCCTTTTATTGTATCTGGAACCTATACTTCTATTAATGGTATCAAATTCCATTCGTTTCAGCTTCTGTTTGATTTGGTGCTTTTCATGGATTTTCTACCTTAAACGTCCTTGAATTTATTGACATGATAATTTTCTTTATGTTTACGCATATATTAACAATCTTATTTTTAAATCCACTTACAATTTCCATTCATTTTTCCTGTACTTATTGTTACCTGTATATCTGAATCAGCCATACAAATTTATCTAATCGTCAACACAGTGAAATCCAAGCAGTTTTCCTTAACATATTGAGGTTATGTTCAGTCCCCATAAAATAAGTGTATGATTGAATCAAATTCTTACTAAATTAGTTAAAAATTGCTAGATAAACTCATTTACCTACCAAAGCGAATATTTTTTTTCCTTGTACTAATGTTATCGTTACTATTGTTTTTTTGCAGTTATCAGTGTTTTTATTACTATTATTATCATTATTTTTGTTATTGTTGCTGTTCTTTATGCCAACTTTCTTATTAGCGCATAAGATAAAGATGAGCGAGGGATAAATGGTAAAAAGTGAGCCACAATTCGAGACGAAGATTGCAGTATCAGTTGTAATGATAGTACGTTCGACATCGTCGACAGAAAGTTGTTGCCGGCGCGAGCTTCGGGGGCACTACCGCGCACGCGAGTCTGCTTTCCTTTACACGAGTTTACGACGCTCGGGTCAGGAGATGCGAGCGTTCAAAGAGCCGATAAAAGCATCTTCTCGATAATATGACGTCCCTCTGCTCAGAAGAAGGGCTCTTAGTCGTATCTTAAGCGACGGCTGCTGCCGGAGCCGCCTAATGGTTCCCCGTTACACCGTAACGGGCGATAATTAATTTACTAAAAAAAAAAAGAAAGAAAGAAAAAAAAATAGCCACAAATGCCTCCGGTGGGCTTCGCGCAATCAGTTTATATCCAGCGATAATAACAATCCTAAACACAGACGCAACTTCACTTCACATTATATATTTACGGCGACCATTCAGCGACTGCGACGTTTCACAATTAATATGTCCTTAATGAATTCCGATGACGCAAGCTAAATTGATACCTCAACGAGGCAGATCTTTCGAAACAATTTGCATACACACATTGTGGTCAATGGTTCCACGCGGACACACATTGTAGCTTTTATGCATTAGTATAAAAAATTGCCATGCTGTGAAACTTTTTTTTTTGGTGGGGAAATTTATCAAGCCACAGGTTTTCCCACATTTGCCACGCGCGGCTTAATTACTGTTTTTGTCCATCTTAAATACGATAAGAAGACATACTTTGTCTCTATTTTTTTAATACCATATAATCTACACTATATAATCACATAGCACATTAGTGTTAAGTGCAAGTTTTAGTGTTTACTTTTTACCTTAAAACTTGAACACTTTTAAAGTCCTTTTAAGACAATTTTAAACTTAATTTTAACTTACATACGGCCATGATAACGATGTAGATATATTCGTAAATTATTTTGCAATCATCGAAGGGAACAATAAGAAAATGTTGGCATTAGTTTAATCGACGACGAATCCGCTGTTCGGTGCACGCGTGATCATCTGATAAGAAAAGTTTTAAGTTGAGATCGACGTACACCGCGCGCCCAAAGAATGTTCCAAGCAAATTCTTTCGGGCCAAAATCACTCAAACCGATCGAACAAAACCAAGTTCGTGGGAAGATCGGCGCTCGAAACGCTAAGTGACTTATTCAATGGGCTGCCGCATTCAAAAAACAATACAATGAATAATTACAAATTTAACTTAAATATTCATGAGCCCAAACTTGAATGCGTAAAATTACACTGATGAGATCAACTCTAAATCTTTTTATATTACCAGAAATGAAACAATTTAATACTTAGTCAGAAACAGGTTGTTATATTAAGAATCTATTCTACTTGTATAAATTCACATGAAATTGCAGAATGTGGCAATTTTGTAACATGTTATTCATTCAGCCACAGATTCTGCCACAAGCCCCAGATTCCCAATTTCGTTAAACATTATTGTTTTCAATTAATTATCTAAAAAAATATCTTTAATAGTCCTACTAATGCTCTTTATTTTGCAAAAAGTCTTCCAAGTATAACATTTGAAGAATAATTCCAAAGAAATATGGAGAGCTATGTTAAATTTCTTTGTTAAAGATGACTGCTCGCCTTAAGGTGATGTTCAAATCATAGGTAGATCCCTGCAGTATCGACTTTAATGTTTTCGTTTAAAACACTGAAATAGATAATAATTTTATAATATAATGACCTGACAATCAATCTACAATGTTAGAAGATTACTGCAGATTATAATGATATGTGTTTTGAAAGAAAATAAACAAAAAAACGGTGTAAATTAATTTTCATTATCACCAAATGTCGATAAAAAACCTTAATTCCCACCAATTTTTATCAATCTTTTTCAAAAAATATATTTTTATACATATTAATATTTCCCTAATGCTAAAGACTGTCCGGTCATTATGTTACAAAACAATTATTATATTAAATTAAAAAGACTCTGAACATCACCTTAAACCGTTTCATTCCACAACCCCCATTAAATTTTGCCCGGAATGCTCCCTTCAGCGCATCGTGTAACCAGTTAAAACAAAGCAGAACGTCATTTTGTTTCAGGGTAATGTGTTTGATGAGCAATTCAGTGGACGATTGGGCGGGCAACAGTGCCGTGACATGCAATGGTTTAGCCGGGCTCACAAAAGAACAACGCGAGCTTTGTCACAGGAGTCCGGATGTAACAGTGGCAGCTTTTAAGGGCCTGGAGATGGCAATATCGGAGTGTCAACATCAATTTATGTGGCACAGGTGGAATTGTTCCTCGCTGAAGCCGAGCAGCAGGACCCAGCAGAGCAGTGTCTTACTTCAGAGAGGTACAGTCGATGCATTAATTTGGCCATCCCACAAATATCTTCAATCCAAACGACTTCTTCAGATTTATTGCCCGGTATCTTCGGGACCTATCTCCGATCTTTCATTCAAAATCGTGTATGCGTGGAAATCCCGCATTATACAAAACCGTCGAGCATCCATTTATCTTATGATCGATTTCTTATTAGACCACACATGCGCGACCCACGACAGTGAATTTCTGAAAACCAGGGGGGGGGCGCACCACCGCTTAATGTCCCCGGCGAAATTATTAAGTAATTCCCCTCCCCTGGTCAATGCCTAAGCTTTGGTTCCCGGAAAATAAAGGAAGAAAAAAAAGAGAAACAAACAAAGTGTGCCCATGAAAAATGGAGGCTGCCTTGTGTGCAATGTTTGTGAATTGGATTACGCAAGGGCGCATCTGTTCGAAATATAATTAAATTTCTAAAATTTCTTGGAACGAGTTGGAATTTGTCAAAGTTTGCTTAAGAGCTTTAAGATATTTTTATAAATTGTAAAGGATCTTTGACTTGGGATGAAAATATAGAAAGCCATTTTGGGATTGAAATTGTACCTATCACAATTTATCACACATACATAACTACATGGAAAAAAAAGGGAAGTGCACTACTAAATTTCTATTTAAGTTAGATATATTGTTTGGCCATTATTGGGATAAGTAGAAATTATAATTATCGTAGCCATACAAATTGATCTAATCGTCAATACAGTGAAATCCAAGGAGTTTTCTTTGAAATAATGAGGTTATGTTGAGTCCCCATAAGATAAATATACGGTTAAATCAGCCATACAGTTTATATAACGTTTAAATATTCATTTTAGTCGATTTAATATCTAGGTTCTTCTGCAAATAGAATAAATACTTACTAAATTATACTTTTTGTGGAATTTGTCAAATCATAATCTTAAATTACCCATCCAATGGGTCTGAATAATGGAAACTAACGAATAATAAACAATCTTATAGTATTCTCATGACCTTCCAAACGTAAATAAACAATGGTTTCCTTATTATTATATGATTCCCTCGCGATGCCCTTGAAACTGTTTACAAACACAGCCGATTCACATTGATCCCTTCAAAAACGTTTTAATCCTCACTTCCATGACTTTGTATTATGACATTTCTCCAGTCGACAATACGAAATACCATGCATTTGACATACATGCGGCTTACAAAACATTACTGCATAGGTGAGGGCGCGCCGCACGATACACCTAAGTGCAAGGGGTCGCCGTAACACGGCTTCGCGAGCGCGTAATCAACCTCAAAGTGTCGTGAAGGACTCTAGAACAGCCGCGTTGATCTCGTTATCCGCGCCCACGTACGCCGTCTGACATTTTTCGTCGCCGCGGCTAGACGCCATTGAGGTCGCGACGCCGCCCCCGACGTCAACCCCGACGCGACAAAAGACCGAATTGATAAATCGTCGCCGGCCGGATTTACGCCTCCGCCATGTATTAAAACATTCCCTTTCCACGGAAGGGCCATTTTCAGCCGGATTCGCGGCAACGGTCCATTAAGGACGTGTCAGTACCTGCGTCAGTCTGCTGACGGTGGTGAAAGAAAAAAGAAAAAAAGGAAGAAGAAAAGAAAGGAGGCGGGGATGGAATGATACGGGAAAGGCACGGGACCAATTTACCACCCAGAAGGGGAAAGAAATGGCGCGTGGAAAATCGAATGACTCGAGTGTGCACGCACACATACACTGAGAGAAACATTTTTTTCTTTACAAAATTGTAATCCTTTTATTGTATTTCAAGGACGTAACGGACAAATCTATAAAAATAGAATAAAAAATTGTAGAATGTATTCATAAAAGACGTAAATACCCTAGTAAAAATGAAATATGTATGGTCTTTATATGGTCCATATATGTTTTAACAATTTTATATAAGGAAATACAAAATTTATATATGTACATATATGTCCTTCCTTAATCCACATATGGTACATATACAAAATTCATACATGGACATATTAGTTCTTCCTTAACTCATATGTGGCTATATATAGTCCATATATGATCCACATAGGTTCCATATGTTTTAACAATTTCATATGAGGAAATACAAGATACATATATGGACATATATGTTTTGCTTTAATCCTTGTATGGCCATATATGTTTTTCCTTAATCCATATATGGCCATACATGTTTTTCCTTAATCCATATATATATATATATATATGGTCAATATAAGGCAATAATTGATTCTCATATAAGGAAATTATTAAACGCATATATGGCCAGAATATTATATCAATTATTGCCATATATCTACCATATATGGACCATATATGTCCCATTTTAACTAAGGTATTATGATTTTTCACTCTATTTTTACCCATTTCTGAATACATTGTACAGTTTTTTTTCTTTTTGTAACATTCTCCATCGTGTCCTCAAATTACAAAGAAAAATTTCAATATTTTCCAATTTTTTCTCTTGATGCACCTGGCGTCCACAACGGGTGACGGGTTTTGTCGCTTTTCCACGCGCCCGTCGCCCAGATGGCAGCAGCTTCCGAGAAGGCGATCGGGGCGCGGGGCAGGAGAAGCCACGAAATCCGCCGTGACGAATCCGGCCGGGCGGGCCCCGATGAGGAGTCCCGTCGTTGGGGCCCGCGCCGCTGCGCCTTCCTTTCCTTCGTCATAATTCAACGCCCCGACTCCGATAAACGACTTAATGCCTAACGAAAATACACGGAACTGCCCGACAGCCGCGGTACCGTCGGGCCCACACACGCTGCCCGCTATCACAACAATTGCTCCGGGATTAAGGCCAATCTGGACCGGGGCCCAAATTTGTCCGGGCCCGAATTTGCCGTTACAATTGGTTTCAGGGGGGATGTGACAACCCGCTGACTAATGCCCCGCGCGCGCGCGCGCGCGACCAGATAAATTATTTCAACCCTTCGTCTTGATATTAAAAATTCCTTACGTCCCTCCGATTACCTTAATGAATCCCTGGGTAAAAGTTACTAATGGACGTATCTCGGCGAGCCAATATATGTCTTCAATTTAAATACATTCCGTAATTAATTCTTTCCGCTGAGATTGACCTTTTATTTAAAGTATTATAATTAATTTTGTAATTTGTATTAATTGTGTATTAAGGTAACAGAAAGTTTCATCCTTGATCTATTATTACTAATATCTAAAATAGCACGCTAAAGTCATCGTCCAATCACAATATAAAAACGAAATAAAATAGAGTCTAGTGGAAGACTCATGTTGTTCCTTTTTGCGACCTCATATTTATCAATATATCAGAAAAGCTATAATACCTATGTGACTGCAAGTTTGAAAAAGCCAATATTTAATTCCTTATAATTTTAAATTCCTATGAAACTGAAGAACAAATCAGTGTTTAGATTGCAAACGTAAACAAGAATTGTTTGACAACACACAAAAGGTCAAATTACCAAAACAAAAACAATAACAATGTCCGTTATTGTTTTCATCTTGCTCCAAAAGTCACCCTTCATACATTAAACAGAGAAGCAAATAAATTTTGCATTTCAAAAACGCTTCATCCTTCAGCCCCATTAAATCACAACCAAACCAGTCTCTCTCTCTAATAAAACGCATCATTTGTTTCACCACAACTGTCTCCCCCCATCAATACTTATTACCCTCGGACAGAGGGACCATACCTCCGATCGCTGCAAAAAATAAAACCAGCGCGAATCCTCCCGCGGATAAAGTAATCAAAAATATGTAATAGAACAATGGGTGCCCCCACGGAATGGTAACGAGGAGAAGGTTTGGGGGGGGGGGGGGAGA
>JABFPN010006409.1:0-11622 GCA_022817305.1 Leptoteleia sp. ZL-2020 | reverse complement strand
GAGAGAGAGAGAGAGAGAGAGAGAGAGAGAGAGAGATGGAAAGTGAGACATAAGAGAGAGAAACGGAGAAAACGAGCGAACGGTGCGTGCTGCGGGAGGGAGGGAGGGACTCTCCAGGGCCGGTTTTAGGCGGCCGAAATTTTCGACAAAACTTGGGTCAATTTCTTTCCTCGTCCCCTACTCCCGCCCTTCGCCGGTATTTTTTTTTCTCTTTCGAGTCAATTATTTGCGCTTGGAAATTAATATTAATATGATCTTAAAATTCGAGCCGACTTCAAGACCCGAGGTCAAACCTATCTACTGAATTATTGGTCAAATATGCTAAAAACAATTGCTTCGTTTGATTCGTGAATATACAAGTCAACGACAAACTATAATGGAATATTTACTGCAATAATTTTTGTCTTTCTATTTGGGAATATCGCGAGGATAGTGATCTTGGCTTAGGATTCATCTTCCGAGTCAACATTGTTTTTTACATTAGTTCATTTATGATTGACGGTAGCGCGGAGAGGGCGTATGTCATAATTTGTAGTACTCCTTTCTTTTTATCAAATGTAGTTCCCAAAAACTTGTTTGACACGGTATATGAAACATTTTGTTTACATAATGTATTCATCGATTTGTTTACTTTCAGAACGGTTAATTGTAACGAGGACAATTTTGTTCATTAACAAATTATTAATTTGAAGTAAAAAGTATATCGAAGATATGAATGAGGCATTTTGGTCTTAAATGAATTTTGTTTGATTTATTTTAAATTATAATGAGAATAATGAATTTTATTAATAAATGAAGTATTTGCTTAAATTAAAGGTATTTATACAAAATAAATCTAGATTCTATGTCTGTTAAGTAATTATGTTATTTAAATATATAGGCAAGGTTTATCAAGGTTTATTATTAAGGTTTTATTTAAACGTGTTTAAATTTCTTTTTAGATTTTTGGTTTATTAAAAGCAAATGAAAATGTTTCTTTTAATTGGAAATGTATTTTTAAGAATGATTCATGTTACTGAAAACTGTAGGCATTAGTTTTTATGCAAAATTTTAAGTGCAGCTATATATCATTTTTCAAAGCACAATTTCCACGTTATTGTTAAAGTAAAATGTATTTATGAAAATTTTTTTATTGATTTACCATAATTATTATTATAATAAATTATATACTAGCAAATAATCAAATGTTTGATTAATGGAGTTATTCATAATCCAAATAAATAAAAAGTGAGTTAAATATCAGATGTTTTCAAAATTGTTAATATTTTTTAAAGTGATGTCTTGTAATTTTTTATTTAATTTTACATTTAAAGCACAATATTAAAGATATTTCAATTGTTAATTAATGGTCATGTTAAAAATATAATACAAGTATTATACGCATCAAATTCTATTTCTAAATTATTCTAATAAAACTGATAAATTATTCATGACTGTTTGATATAAAACTTACATTAACAGTAATGACAATGATTAATTTTAAATATTTAGGCAAAAATATTTTAATTTGTGTTCTAAATTTGTGATATTAAATACAAAATTTTTTACTGCTTCGTTACATGATAATTTCACTTAATTTCTGAATTGTTTTTAGTCTTAATTTTTCCTGTTTTGATTATGTTTATTGCCAGAAATATATGTATTATTTGACTATAATAATACCCATGAAGTAACATTGACTTTAAATGAATGAACAGCTTAAATTGTAAGCCTTCAATAACTTTAGAATTAGAGTCAAGTCCAAGTGTACTATTTATGGATTGATTTTCCGCAAATCGATACAAAAAACATTCACTATGAATTTTACATAGATAAACCTAAATAATCTCTGATGTAAAATGGAAAAAAGGATTTTTTACTTATTTCAACTTCAATTGACCAATTTATATATACGCGCTTTGTTTTCAAGATGGTAAAATAGGAACAACTTTTTTTTACAAGAAATGACAATGCAAACAAAATTCAGATTAACATCATTATTAATCAAAAGTTGTATTAATTATTAATATTAATGAAAACCATTTTAATTAGTGAACCAATTTTTTTCTCTGTGAACTGCAAGCTTGTAATAGACCGCATACTTTCAAATAGGAAGACTAATCCAAAAGCAACGTTAAATAAGTACGAGAGCGGGTGAAAATTGCATCCGCTGTTTTTTAATCCGAAAAAGCACTCGAGTAATTTTCATGGAAGGCTTGAAACAGCCGAATCCGAAGCCTTGAAACCGGTACGCGATCCGGCAGAATTCGAGGCGGCAACTTTGAGCTCCAGGAAATGGAGCAGTCGACAACCCAAAAAAACCTCGAAGATCAAATCTCTGGCATTGACTCCTCCTCCCCCCCCCCTCCACTCCGCGCGTCAATCTGGCGGAATCCCATTAGCGCGTACACGTGCGCGCCAACCGAAACTGCGTACGTCGCGCGCGTGCCGCCGGGCTTCGCAAATCTGCTTTGCCCTAACAGGATTCCGGTCCTTTGCGACTTGATAAAATGGTTCGCGCGGTGACCGAGCGCGTATAAACTCACGAGGTGTCGCGCCGCGACGACGACGACAACGACGACGACGACGACGAGGACGGCAAAAGTACGATCGTTTCCGTCAGTATCTATCGTCCACTGCCCCTAGCTACACGCATTCATACGTACACAAGGCAGCAAATGCGATTATATTAATATATATATATATATATGTATATATATGTAGACACGTGAGTATATGTATATATATATATATATATACATATACATATACATATGCAGAGAGAGGAGCATTTCTGTTAGTCGCACCTCGTAGATTTTCTCTCCCTCACTCCGCGTCTCTGATCGAGGCGAAGACAGGCAGACGGACAGAGAGGATCGTGGTGTACGCGCGCACTTGGTAAGGCTGAAAGTTAACCTAAGCGTGGTGTGCGTATCGGTTGGGTCGTCCGCCGCCGGGGAGATAGGAAGGAGGAAGGAAGATAGAAGTGAGTGAGTGAGTGGGATCCGTCCGGGTGGATCGGCGCGAAGCGGGGTGGAGCGGGGCGAAGGGTAGCGGGGCGGCAGAGAGAGGGAGCGCGCGCGGCGGCTTACCACACCCAGCGGCAGCTTTTCTCGGGCGACTGTCGCGCGCGCGTGAGTGTGTGTCCGCACGGCCCGTCCGCGCGAATCCTCGTTCGTGCGCCCCGTCCGATCGTGTGCGCGTGTGACCTCGCGGGCTCGTTTGACGCGCGATGCCGAGCAGCGAGTGAGGTGCGCGCCGACCGCCACCGACAGCCACGGCTACTTTTCACGTTTCAGTTATGTCGCCATAGCCCGACACCTCGGGCCCTAGAAGCAACCTAACCTCCTCCACCACTGGAGCGCGCCCACCTCCAGGAATCGTCGACTGCAGAGCTGCGCCGAGACGCCGCCGCCGCCGTTTCACGGCTCCACACACTTGGCACGAAGACGAGCACCACCACGAGAGCGACCGCGGCGCCCCCTCCCCCCCCGCCCGTCTTCCCCGCCGCCGCCGCCCCAGCGCCCCGCCGACTCGTCCAAAGCACGTCGCCGTGTACGCGGGGGGAGCGTCCCGCCGCCGCTACCGCTGCCTGAATCATGGCGTGCTGCCTGTCGGAAGAGGCCAAGGAACAGAAACGCATCAACGCCGAGATCGAGCGCCAACTCAAGCGCGACAAGCGCGAGGCCAGGAGGGAACTGAAACTGCTCTTACTCGGTGAGTTACTAGTTCCGCTTGCCGGCGAGCCCCGATTCTTCGCGGCATAACCTCTACGCCGCAGTCGATACGTCACATGGCATTTCCGAGCACGCCAAAGTGCTGCTGCTCGTCCTCCCTCCAATGACAGTCGGCCTTTCAAGCCGTCTCAAACATCCACGTTTTTTCTCTTTCTCTAGTCCTATTCAACTGTCATTTCTTATACTTTTTTTTTCCTTCCTTAACCTTAATGCACTTGTTTTGCTGCCCCTTTCCAGTCAGATACATTTTTGTTGTTTATTGATTAGACAAAACATTCCTTATTGCACTATTGTCCTTTAAATTTTGCAAATATAGAAATTTGCATTGATATGTTCAAAATTTTCAGTAAAACAAAAGTATCGAGTGATTGATGTTTCACTCAAAATCGTGATTCAAAGCCAGTATACTCTTTTACTTATGTAAAGTGTACAGTGAGAAAAGTTAGGTTATGAATGATTATAGTGAATCAAAATATGGCAACAAAGATTGAATTTCTGTCATATTCATTATACATTATGTAAGAGATTATAAGATGAACAATAATTTGTATTATACTGGAACAAAGAAAGTTGTAGGATTTTCATATCCTTTTTTAACTAATGGCACTATATATAAAATATGGCAGGAAGATTCTCTCTGCCCACACTTTTTGAGACAGAAATTTTTAACTTTTTTCTGTGTGTGATACTACATAATGGTAACGTATTCATATAATTGCATTTCAAATTACCAAATAAATCATAAAATACATAAATTCTTTGTAGGGAAAAAAAGGAGAAGAATTATAATGCATTATAAACTTTTAAATAAAAAGTAATACCTAGTTACCTAGTTATTGTACTGTGAATTTTAATGAAAGTTGTTAATAACTACAATTTTAATTATAATGCCGCTGAATTAGAACCAAATTTATTAATTTCATAAAATAATGTTGATAAAGAAATCAACCTTGAAATGTTTAACTATATTAGACAACTATATAATTTTGTTCCTTTTTGTTTGTATGGAAAACAGTGAATAATTTGTAAATTATTATATAGTTGATTTGAAATTGAAGATTTGTTGTGTTCTTCTTGTTACTGCATTTAGAGGGGTTAATAACTCTTGCTTTGAGCATTGCGGTTCAGCCAGATTATACCCATTGGGTTAGGATAAGTTAGTTGTTATAACTGTGTTTTGAGGTCAATGTTTGCTAGAAGGTAGTGTTTTGTTAGAAAAATAGACAATTTTTTAGTCAAACATGTGCAGACTTTGTGTTGAATTTAATAACAAAGTTGAATAAAATTGGTTGAATCAGTCAAAGTCTCACTGTGGAATGTTTTCAAATGGATTGCGTTCCCAAGAGTTTGTGCTTTGATTCATTGGAAACTGAGGTATTTTGACATGCCAATGTTTTGGTTATTCTTTGCTTAAGAAATTTGCAAACTTGTTTTTATATTAAGAAAGAAATAACGTACTATGCAATACAGTCCCCTTTTAAATAAAGTTACATTGAAATTACTTAATTATTATTATTATTACATTTGTATTTTAAATTAATATTATTTCTTAAATACATTTTTTACCTTATTGAGTATAAATATACTAATTTATCTTAAATTGTCATTTAAATTTAGTTGAAATAACAAGTAAAATAAACAGTTTATTTCATTTTTTTCATTTTATTTTCTTTATTTTAATTGTTAAAATAACTGTTGTTGGTGCTATAAACTCCTCATTAAGTATAAAGGTGAAAGATAAATAAATAAATTTGCTAAATAAAAGTACTAAAAGAACACTTGACTTTGCAGGGATTGTTGTGATAAAAATTTATTAATAAATAATTTGTTAAATGTCATACTATTCATATGAAAACAAACTTCTATTTATATTAATTTATTAGTAAAATCTCCAAAAATATAATAAATATAATGGTATATATATATATATAGATAAGAATAAAGTATTTAAAAATAATAGAAACAACCATTTAAATTTAAATTTGACTTGTATATATTCATTTTAATAATAGAACATGTCTAATGTTTTTATTTGCTTAATTTAAGCTAGGGACTTCTTACTTTATTTGAATGTTTAGTTATATTTTTTTGATACTGCTTTTGCAAACAATTGCAACTAATTGTGCTTGCAACAACTGCAATACAATACAATATTGGGATAAACAATTTCAAGACCCAATTGCATGGATTGAAAGTAATTTGAATTATTTGAAATTTGAAACCATTTGAAGTGAAACTAACATTAATAATATGTCTTTTAAAATGGTTTACATGTAATAATATAATATGCACCTGTTCTACTTTAATTCAATTAATTTATTAAAGATGTAAATAAATTAAACTGACATTAACTGTATTTAGGATTTTGTTTAATTTATTTCATACTTATGATTTAATAAAAGTGCTAGAATGATTTTTTTTCATGATTAATAATTTCAAAGAAAGAGCAAAAAGTTTATATATATTTATATTTGTACTTAAACTATAAATAAGGATTGTTATACTTTGAATTTCCAAAAATAGCCGGGTAGGTTCATAGAACTATTACAGAGTAATGAAGGTCATCTTGAATACAAATGTTTGATATAACTTTAATCAGTGCTTTTAAGATACTTTAAAGTTCAAATAATGTCAATATTATGTAAATCAAATTCCTTATTATTCGAAGAAAAGCAATTCTTAAGTTATGCATTAAGATCCTTTTAATTCTTATTTCAATTCTTAACTTGATTTCTTTGCTTCTCTTTAAAGAACAAGTTTCTGGCAATATGTGTCGCGTTAATTTTTTTGCATTTTAGACCAAAACAGGTTTCATTGTTCTGTTCGAAGAATTACTTCTAACACAGTTCATTAATAAGTAAATTAATTATTCATATAATTATCCATCCATTTAATACATGCATTAAGATGCAATAATTTATATAAGAAACATATTCTTTAATGTTTCAATTTTTATAATTTACTGCTTAATTACGTCTCACATTAAATCGCTCGTTAAATATAAAATCGTTTCGTTTTTCGTGTTCTTAATAATTAAAGAATTTATAACAAGAAAATAAATGAGCAAAATCTGAATTAAATTGATTAAAAGTATAACATTGTAAATTATCAATGTTTTTGATTAAATCATATGTTATAATAAAGAAATTTTATTAGATTTTACCTTAAGATATTATTTTATTTAATCAATAACTTTGATGATTATTTAATGTTTTTAAGTTAGTAATTAAAATGATATATCTGCATTATTTTCATCGGGAAAATAAGTTAGTCAATTGAAATACCTTGCAGTGGCATCATTTATGACCGACATATCTGATGTACGACAGCAGGTGTTATTTCTTATAATATGAAAGACTGTGGGTTTGTCACTAAAACTATAGTTCATTGTAATGAAATCAAAAAGCTAAAACTGGAACTTTACCTCATCTAATGAAACAGAGACAACTTTATAAAGATATACTGCCAATTTTTAGAATCATAGTTCAATGTTGAATTAATATCTTTGCAATTCTTACTTCAGCCTGAGAAAGAATAAGATGATAATAAACACCAAATTAAGGATATATTAAAAAAAAAGAATACATTTGTGATGCACTGAATGCAACAAAATTAAAACACAAAGATTATTTAATTAGCATGCTGTATCGTTTAAGCATTCCCTTCATCCGGGCGTACAAGTCAATATTTATTAAAAGCTATTAAAATGTTAAATCAAATCCTCTTACATCATATAAAAGCAGAAAACAATTAGCCAACACGATTCATGTCAAAATTGATAGGATTGCTTTTATGTTATTCCGATTCGACTTCAAAACTTAATTGGATAATATTTGTTTATCTGCTTAATTGAAATAGCGCGCCGAAACAAATAATACTAAACGGTATCGTGAAATAAGGAGCGCAATGAAAATAATCGAACATTTCGATTGAAATGAAAGGCATTAATTGATTTACTCCAATTAACAGGATGAATCCGTAGTTGGGTAACGCAAAAATTCGAAACCAAACTGGTATTCAAACGTCCTGACAGCAAGCTCGATAAAAGAGCATTTCCCTTATTGGCGCGCAAAGTCGAAACATCGAGATATTAGGTTAACCAGGCGACAATACAGTCGGTCCTTCTCCGCCTCTCTGCGTCCCCATGCGTACATCCCTCTTTTCTCCCTCTCCCTCTCTCTCTCTTTCTATGCCAATCAAACTCCGCCAGTCGTTGGCGCTTTTTCCGTCTCTTTTTCAGTATCTTGAACATTCATCCTACGTATCGAAGCCCGTTTGAGTTATTTTTAAAAGCACTTTGTCCACGTAAACTGATCTAAATAAATGGCGCGGCTGTGTGCAGGCGAACGTTCGCGTGCTCGTGACAGCGCATAAGGCAACAGCAGATAAAACATAGGTAGCGCGCGGTGGCGCGGTAGCTTTTCATCACACAGGTGTTGCGGGCATTTTCGAGCGAATAGGCTTCGCTTTTGGCAATGGGACCGGCTCAGTGCTTCTCATTCAAGTGAATGATATGAGCGACGAGGACAGCCGACTCGTGGTGCACACCGTGCTTTGCGCAAACGCACGCAAACCACTACTATCGCGGCGGTGTACGTTTCAAGATTCTACGATTTACATTGCAAAATGATCGCAAGTTCGGCGGCAATTTAATAAGGTCCGTGGATGTATTGAGAAATTTAGTATAATAATCCTGGACCTTATGTATCTTTGTATAAAATAATGCTCGGCAATGTGATAAGTGGTACTACAGTTCTGATAAGTAGTACCTGAAAAAGTGACACAGTTTACCACATTGAAAAAAAAAAAAACATTAAGAATTACTGTGCCCGTATAGTAAAATTACGATAAAACACACCAACATATTTGAAAGTAAGGTAATTTTTACTGTGTTGACAGGGTAATTTTTCCTATATTGTACAAATAGCTTTACTTTAAGGATCTAGCAAGGTAATTCTTAATTTTTTTTTTCAGTGCAGATTATCTGGTAATATTCTTAACATTTGAGCAGAATTTCGAAATGCCAGAAAGTATAGTAGCTTTTATTATTTTATTTTTTTCAGTGTAATAACACCGCGCGAGATTACAACTAGTTTTCATGCAAATTTAGCATAAACAACTTATATTTTTCTCTCAGTGGAGAAGTTCAATATCATTGTTACCAACGGTATAGAGCACCGACAAAAATCACCCTCTCTGCTTTGTTTACATAAATTACAGTGAATGAATTTTTTTACCGAACGCCTTTCGTTTATGCTTTTGTCACTTTTTCGTAAATCGTTTATTCGAGTATGACCAAATTAGGGAATGTTTATTTACAAAACGTTAAAACGGTTTATTTACATTTTATTATTATTTTTTTTCAGTTTATTTATATTTTTTTAGATGTCAAATTTTATCGGTTATATTTGCAAATGTTAGTGTTTCGTTAGTGGTGAATAATGGTTACAGTAAAGCAGACATTAATGTATTTTTAGCAACTTTTATTATACTAATTGATAAGATTTAACATTAAAGTTTGCACACATTATTCGTACCTCGCGAACAGCCTTTTTATTTACAATAGTTAAATTATTTGGATTGAAAGATGAAGCTGATATAAAATGCTATTCTTATTTGCATTGAAAATGTATTCCAAAGTATTCGTAACGCGCTTTAAAAGATTTCCTGAATCGGTAGGTTTTGATATCAAATTGTTCACACTGTACACTTTCAATAGAAATATGCATTTTTATTATATTCTGTATTACACCGTATGCATTATAAACTGATACATCGTGTCTTTTGAAAACAAATTCCTAAAAATTAATATCCATTTTCATTTTTATGCGGGTAAAAAAGTGGTAAATTTTTTGGACGTAAAAAGATACAAAAGAAGTTTATTTAGTTTTTAAATATCCACTGTATACATGGATTATATTTATAATTATTATTTCATTTTAACGACAAAATATTTAGTTATAAGAATATTACACAAAGTAACATGTACTGATAATTTTTCATTAAATTTAACAAAGTAAGATGAATTATTAACAACAATAAAATATATTGACGCTTTTTGGGAAATTAATTTGCAATCGAGTTTGATATTAAGTAAAGAACTTTTGTTAATGTAAATTTTGTTTTTTTAAAGAAAGAAAATGCAATTTCCTGTCACCGTCAAATAATTATATTAAATAAAAATAAAATAAAAACTATACAGAGTACAAATATAGTGGTTTAAATAAAGTCGATTGGACGGGGCTTTTCTCGTAACATACGACAGACTCGATTTCGATTTCGGAACGTCGACAATGGTGAATCGGATTCGACAGCTACGAGGAGGAACGCCCCAACAGTTCAAAATTGAAACACCGCAGTATAATGTGTGCAAATTTCTATTTACATATTAATTAAATTTACATAATAAATTTTGTTATGTCCCCCTTTGTTACTAAAGTTATTAAATATTAAACAACGCATTAAACGCGAAACAAATTATTAATTATTTGAGGCTTTGACTTTTCAAATTGATTAAATAGATGTTAAAATTGTAACTGATAGCAATGAAGTAAACAGAGGAAAACAGAGGAAAAATTAATAGTGGACAGCTAATAATTGATTAAATTCAATCATTTGTCAACATTTATTCCAATATTTACCACGTTTTTTTTTTTTCAAACAAATTTTAATGTATTATCATCGATTCAATTCGCAAAATGATATTTGCTCGAAGTTTTATTTTCATAAAATATAGAATTTTGCCACTCGAAACTTTGGAAACATTGAGAAAGGCTTTTGATGACTATGCACTGCCCAGAACGAGTGTTTTTGATTGTTTTAAGTTATTTAAACGAGCCAGAGAGATTGTCGGAAACTATACTATTTCAATACATGAAATAAACTAAGGGAACTTGCATTTACGACACTTACACGAGGATATAAATAAGTTCAATAAAGTTCGTTTGCTGTAAATTATGGTAAATTTCCCCGTAAAAAACTTTTCCTCGGTGTGAAACAATGATTTCTGACTACCCAAACGACGTCAAACGCATTATTACGGAAGATGGAGCATGGATCTACGCACACGACCCGGAAACCGTCAACCAATCAAGTGACTATCGCACCAAAGGTGAGCCAGGAGCGAAAAAATCATGTTAAAGCAAGCGGAAAATCAAGGCGATGTTAACAGTTTTCTTCGATTATCGTGCTGTGCTGCATTATAAATTCCTTTCGCCGTAGCAAATTGTTAGCGAGGAATATTATTCGAGCATCACGCGTCGTTTACGCGAAGCTATTCGCCAGAAGCGGCCAGAAATGTGGACAGAAAAATCCTTTTTTTTCCTCCCTTAGTTACAATAATTCTCCTTCTCACACTGCACTGGTTATTCGAGACTATTTGGCCAAAAAATTCGACTCGTATGGTTCCGCAATCGCCCCATTCCCCACGTCTAGCTCCGTCTGGTTCTCTTCCGACCATTTCCGAAAGTCAAAAATCCGCTCCGAAGATATCGTTTTGACTCAGTGGAAAAGATACGGGTCGATTGAAGAAGATTGTTTTGTTGGCCATTCCGGAAAACGATTACAACTACTGTTTCAAAGGAAAAAACATTGGCATAAGTGTATCGCATTACACTGAAAAAAATAGTATGGAAAATCCAGCCATACTTGTAGGGTAATAAATGTTTTATTACAACAACTTGATAATTTATTTAATTTATATTTTAAAGTATGGGTGATTCAACCATACTTATTTAAATATAGTAATAAAACAAAATATTTAATACATGAATTCCCTATATATGCATGAGGAAAATGTATTCCACTGAATGCGCGTCTGATAGAAACGCTGCCTTAAATTAGGTTAGGTTAGGTAAACTGTCATGTGTCAAATGTTGGTACATTTTATTTATACTACTCTGGGAGA
>JABFPN010006408.1:0-11623 GCA_022817305.1 Leptoteleia sp. ZL-2020 | reverse complement strand
GGGGGTTGGGAAAGGGGTACGACGGTGCGGTCGAAATGAGCGTAGACTTTGATAAAGATACGCTCTGTGCATATACGGGGTTAACACTAATTAAATACGAGTCGCACTGACACCAGCCATGGCGCGCGTTCGCCTAACGAGACTGGTAATTACGCCAACGGCTTCATCTTGCTGAAAGTCCGCAAAAACCGCCATTACTCACGCGGCGCATAACTAGCGCTATGAGATTTCAGTGGGCCTCGTACATCCTGATGAGATTCGAGAGGGCGTCACCCCACCCCCGGGGGGCGGGGGGCAGAAAAAATTGCTCCGCTTCCCTTTTTAATTATTACCATTTATCAGTCCCGAAAGTTTCAGCGCCCGAGCGCCGCCAACTGTATAACTTTAATGCGCGCCGGCGATATTCCTTGCCGAGAAATCCTTATTTTTCCAATTACTTTTTCGGCCTTCATTATTCACGTTTTACTTTTACCCTTTGTCTTACCAGCCTTTCCCGGGTGTGCTTCTCCCCCCCTCTCGCCACTCCGCAATTTCCATCGGTCCAACTCGGTCGGCCGTTATTCCAACGCTGTATCGTTATAATTGTAGATCAACGACATCTACATACCTTTATTCATCCGCGAAATTAAAACTAATATTTGCAGTTGACCTTTCGCGCTTGCACAATCATACCTGCGCTCTAATTTTCATGAAGGCTCATCCTTTATTCATGATCATTTGTCTTCGGCATTTCATTTCGGGATTTAATTTCCCCTGGCTCTTCATTCATAAATTTCGATCATAATGCGTAATCCCGCATCATTGATTTGTTACACTTCATCATTCTTCCGCGTTAGTTTTGCCGGGGCTTTCGTCGGCGGGCCGGGCAGCTCTTTGGGCTTCCATCTTTCTTGCCTAGCTACTAATAGTAGCACCTACGTCCAAATTCCGATCCTTCCCTGGTCAAAATTATACCAGGCATGTTGTCACATTTAAATTCGAGTCCCGTTCTTGATCCGTCATGGCCCTTAATATATCATGGTTTGTTCTTATTCAGGATCATACTGGGCCTACTTGTGTTTTCCTAACTAAATGGTATTCTGGTTGGGACCTGATCAGTTGGAATCACCCATTTTTCATGGGTTGTACCAGATAAATACCTCCTGATCAAGTATCTCTGTTCGGTAGATAATCAGATTAATACCCTGATAACGATAATATTTAATTACCCGTTATAATAAACTTTTATAGTATCCAGACTGGGGCCAGGAGGGGCAGCGATCGGGCATTTCATATTTCGTGTATTGTGAAACCGAAGAATGAATCGTTTATCAAATCAAAAACATAGACAAACCATGTTTGATAACACGCGAAAAGTCGAATTAATGTAGTTAAAACAATAACAACGTTTGATATTGTTTTACTTTTATTTTAAACAGTTCTTTATTCCTTTAAAAATCAAAAACAATGATTCTTTAAATTCTTTCATTCTTTCATTTATATCTTATAGCAACACCAACGTAGAATTTCTTAATTGTATTATTTAACGAGGAAAAAAAAGGTGGTTTTAAGTTGATTATCGAAATCAAAGGCGAAGTGGCTACTAACCTGTCACTACTTTTTTCAAGTTGAGCACGATATTTTATTCACCGTGAAAGCGAAACATATTGGTTAGCAGGGGTTTCCAACACTTTTTACTTTTACGGTGAATAAATCATTATTACTTGGCAAGTATCAGAGTATTAGTAAACGTTCTACAATTTTTATTATACTAGACGCTAATAAATTGTGTAAATCTTGCACGATTCCGACTGTCAATTTATTAAAATACTACAAGAAAATGTATTACGTGAACGATGTTATACACTATAGTAATATTGTTTTGTGTAAAGAATGCGGTGAAATGCCCGAATAATATTTGACTACCCGTTATAACAAACTTTCATGGTATTCAGATTAGGGACAGAATAGGCAATGATCGGGTATTTCATATATTAAGCTAAAACATTGGGAATTATAAAGGAATCGGTCAAAATAATAGCTGGTTAGGCCCAGTCATGGATTCCACTCAGGATATCCAGTCAATTCCATATATAGGCCAGACGTTGCATCTATATACAATGCCTAGTTAGACCCTGATCGTGGATGCCCATTCCACGCAGAAAAATGAAACAATTTTCCCATAAAAAATTGGATTCAAACCCCAGAAGACAATTTATGAACATTCTTATGACAAATTATAAAAGCAATACTATAACAAAATATACGTATTCTAATAAATCTCTAAAATTTTCAAAAAATTTACAGGAATAAATGTTTCGCTTTAACACTTATTTCCTATTTTATCACAAGTATGTTCATAAATTGTTTTCTGGACTTCGATCAATAGTTATTATGGTAAAATTAACTCATTAATTTTCCAGAGTGTAAGACTACATTTCAGGCTGGTTTCCAAAGATTCCCCAGACCCGGTCACTTCGGCAGTTACTCGAGTCTTCAGAGGATGGCCGAGATTCCTAGCCAGGCCATCACCAAGCCTTTCCCTTTCGAGCGTCCCAAAATTTCGGCCTTCTCCCGCCGCGGAGTGAGACGGCGCGCGCCCTCGAAGCTCATTTGCCAACGCGCAATTATTATTCACGATTAGCCGAGTAGAAAACTAATAGAACCCGTGGCCTTCGCCGCGGCGATTATTGCTGTTTGCACGGGCTGCAAAATTAATTTCACCGTGCTCGCGGGCACGTGAAATCACGTTCTCTCTGTGAATCCCGATGATATTCCGCATGAGCTTTCGCGTATCCTCAGAACGCGGCGAGACCGAGCGTTAAATGAAGAAAATTCCCGGGGCCATTGTCTATAAGCGAATGGACCGGGGGGGCGGTTCTTGCGCGCGCGATACACGTCGCCAACTGGGTTTTATCGACGAACAACCGAAATACCAACAATGCTCCGACCCTTCCGGAAGCGCAAGATAAAAAGGCGGACACTGGCTTTTCTATTTTTGTTTCCCATCCGTCTGCTCGCCGCTTCGTCCGCTTTCAACGACCCGGTCCCCCCTCCCCCTTTCTCTCCCCACCTTGAATGTTATTATCTGTCAAAAGAAATCAAAACTGAAGGCTGTTAACACGCGCCTGGCTCGCGTATCCTTTCCGCCCGATCTCATTAATTACCATTTTCAGCTCCATCGTTTAATTCGATCCCGCTCGTTCCTTTTAATTTCGCGTAGTGGAATTTTTAGTTTCAATTTTAATATCGAGCAACAAAAATGACGAATGTTACTGTAAATACGACACTGGTAATTTCCCCCTTTTTTTTATTATACATTGCTCTACCGTTGAAGATTATAGAACGAACTTGGTAAGTTGGTTTTCATAAAATTGATTCATATAAATTTGTTTGTCTACCATAATTGTAATTTCTACTTATGTTACTTTGGTAAAAATGAAACATGTATGGACATATATGTTTTTCTTTAATAGATATATGGCCATATGTGAGGATATATGTTTTCTCTTAATCCATATATGGCCATATATATACTATTCTATCCATGTATGCTTTCAATAATTTCCTTATATGAAAATCGATTATTGTTATACATGGACCAAATATATTTCACTTTTAATGCGGTACTTTTTAGCATATTTTTAAATACTCTTGGAATGTACAAAGATAAATACCTTCGAAGTGGTAAAATATACCTTTCTATTGTAGAACGCGACTCACAATAATTCCGAAAGCAAACTCTTTAAAAATTAATAACTCGGATATTATAATAACCCATCTTCCTATGTATCCTCCCCTCTAATTGATTGTAACATTAAAAACAAAACACTGTCTTCACAGATAACAAATCAATAAACAATTCTATTATGGTATCCTTATTACTACTTCTTTTTTAAGTACATTTTATAATTTTTTAAACCACTTTTTCGCCTTTATACATTACATCCTGAATTTACAATAAAACGATTACAATTTTTTTTTCAACAATTTTCCCCCTAAGTGCATGTATCCGTGAGATATTAGAAAATACAGTAGTCGCGGTTACTAATTAATTTCCCCCCTGCATTAGTTTAAACAAGAAGCCACGTTTCGTTTGGCCTTAAATGTGCAAGGGGCATAAACGAAATCACAACGGAGAACCTTATCTCCGTCTCGCCTTTGGAATGGGAATGGGGTTCGGGGTAAAATTGGTATTGCAACAAATTTAATAACGCTCGGGAGGAGCGTGTCTGCGTAAATGCACAACAGCGGCGCGCAAACAAAGTCATCGCAATGAAAAAGACCGGGTCCAAGTGGCGCGTTGGTTGCGCTCGAGAGGTCGGCCGCGCGAGATTGAGGGCGACGCGCCGGGCGAAAACTTTGGGCGATCTGGCAAGCTCGCGCGCGCGCACGGATAAACGAGCCTAAATTCCTCGACGTAATATCGAGCCTCGGGCCAATTGCTTACTTTTATTACGTAATACCGCTGCAATGCCGGCTTTAAGACACATTTGTCGAACACCTGTTGAGCACTTTGTAGCACCTATCGTGAGTGCCACGTAACGGCCTCGCGACGTATTTAAGTAATATATGACACGCTAATTGAGGCTGTTTGCACTCGCATATTGCACCGTCATAAGCTTATCGCGCAGTGGAAGACGAAAAAGAGATTACGCGCCGCGGCGAGGAATGCTTGTTGCGACTCAAACTAATATTTATGAATGAATGATAATAAGAGTTATTTACTTTCGCTCATTGTGTGCTTTTTAAACGATCGAGCACCGCCAGCCGGATAAACGGCCTGTCATTACCCGGGGAAATATATAAAATGAACGTCACTTAACTCGAAATGCGAAATCGTTTCGTTTCATTCGATTTAAATTATACCGATAAACGCGTTAACAGGATATTTACGCGGACAATTCAATTACCAAGGCGGAGAGAACAAACGCTGAATGTATTCTTTCTTTATTTTTTATTTTTTTGTTATAATCAAACAATTTAACCGAAATTAAGTCACGGAGGACTTGGAAGAACATTTTACCGATAATTTGCTAAAAAATTTCCAAATTGGAAGTTTCAATCGAGTTAAAATATGGCTCGTATAGGACAGCCATATTTTCCATATCAGGCACTGATAAGATACCCAGAACAGGGCTTATATATAGGTGTAACGCCTGGGATTCTGACGATGGTGATTCTAGTTTGCCGTATCAGGACCTGATCGGGCTAAAATCCGTTGGCCTTATTAGGTCTTGATCCTAAACCCTCAGAAATTCCCGATTTTTGTAATCGAGACCTGATTAGGGAGACTTAGGTTAACCTGATCGGGCTAAAATTCGTTTTCCTTATCAGGCAAGCCTTCTCCGGCCCACAGTGATACCCGGCATTACACCTGCTATTAGACCCTGACCAGATCAGCTCAACCAGAGCCTGATCCAAGTACTAACAATTAAGACTCCCGCATAGAAACCTGGTACGGTGTCTTGAGATAATTTCCCTACTAAAGTTAGCCATATTCTAACCCAAACGGGGCCCTAATATACTTAAGGCAAACCTGAATAAATTTCTACTTGAATAGCAGAGTAAGTTTTTATATTAATAAAGTATATAACAATAAATTTGACCTATAAATAGATCTTTTTATACGATACCTTAGTTAAAATGAAACATATATGGGCCATATATGGCCCGTATATGTTTTAACAACTTCATACAAGAAAATAAAAAGTTCAAATCTGAACACATATGTTTATCCTTCATCCGTATATGACCAGATTGTTGATATATAACAATAATTGATGCGGCCATATATGGATTAAGGAAAGACATATATCCATGTATGATTTTTTTATTTCCTTATATGAAATCATTCCAACATATATGGACTACATATGGACCATATATGTATAATTTTCACTAGGATACTTATTTCCATAAGTTGGGAATAAATTAAGTGAAATACAGTTTTCCGGTGTAACATTTCCCGGCGCGTTATTCATCAATTTCGCGTGATTCGCCCCGCGAATATCCAGTTTCGTTGCTCTCGAATTTTGGCGCAATTATTTCGGCGCGCTACTTGAAAAGAGATAAAAATAGATAATAATTCGGAGTTACCGATGCAAGGGGTCAGTTGATAGTTGGCTTTGGGCGCGCACACGCTCGCTGGCGTATACGTGCACGTTGCCGTGGCTGCTAGGTGTACGCGAAAGAAGAGCCAGTTGGTTCGTTCTCGCGCATTAAATTAATTACGAGCCGCGCGCTATCATTTATTTTCATTTCTCCCGCGGCGAGCTGCACGGGCAACCCTTCCTACGGCACGCTTTATCGCAGCCGCCGTTGTCGTCGTTCGCGGATGAGTGCACGCGTAATCGAGATTAAAAATGGAATTATGGTTCGACGCCATGGCTCGCATCATCAAACAAAACATTCGTTACCGGGAGAGCTCCTTGCTCGCGCCGTTAATCAATGATCAAAGATGAAAAGTAGCGATCGGGCTTTCAGCGAGGGTTCGCGCTCACTTTAGTGCCTGCGCGCGCAGGCACCCACTTTAATTTTGTTACTCTCATTTTCATTAATTAGTTGTCCCGATAATAATGCGCCGGGGAAATCTCTCAGTTGGCTTAATCGAGTTTCATTTTGTTATAATGGAGGAAGCGCGACGATGGAAATTGCCGAGCCATCGAAATCCGGACAAAGGAGAGGGTACGTAGCCAGCGCACTCGCCGTTGACGATATATTTTATTTCAACGCACAGTCGAGCTGTATTCGAGCGGAGACGCTCTATCGGCTGCGATCTTGAATAATAAACGACGCCGTGGGACTTTGATTGGGAAATCAAAGGTGCACCCGACCGGTTATCTGGCCGGACGAGCGGGCATCAGGTGCGGATGTAACACCGATATCCGGATATCCTATTAATAATGTCCGCGGGGCCAACGCTCCCCGGGCGTTGTACTGCGGCGTAATTGAACTTGCACCGAATTTGGCGCAACAATGCCCGCGTGTTTACACTTGACGTGGCCGCCGCTCGAAAATATATCAAATAATAAGACGAAGTGGAACCCAACGCGAAAATCGATGTATCATGGCGAAAAGCAATTTCGTATAGACGCCGCCGCCGCTACGGCTACGCGGGGCCCTTCCAGCGGCCTCCAGCCGGTGACGAAGTAATTGAACGCCGTGTCCGAGGAGGCGCGCCCGGCCCTTGCCAATCCTGCCCGGGCTTTCTCACGACCATCCCCGCGCGCTTATTCTCACGAAATAATGGCGTATTCCAAGACGAATTCGAGGACCGGAACAACGAAGCTCCTTCTACTTCCCTGGTAAAATTTGCACCAGGCATGTTGATGCATTTAAAATTGGGCTCTGATATGGAACCGTTATGATTTCCTCTTTTCGTGGTTTGCCACGCTAGGGTCCCTAGCAATTTCCTAGATAAAGGGCATTCTGGTTGGTACCTGATCAGATTTACCAAACAAGCACCCCTTTCGGTGGATAATCATACTTAAATCCTTATAATATTCCCCAAATGTACTTTCCCTTTTATTTAATTAATTCTTGTCTCGGGCAAATTATATTTTAATTCGAGTTTGGATCATTCGTTCCAAGTTAAAACATGGGAACCTAAACTGAGAAAAATATGACAGAAAAAATTATTGTTTTTTAACTATGTTTCAGATGAACATCCGTCTTCCAGTAAAATTTACTATTCTTTAACAGCAAATAACTAGTTTTAAATGTTACCTTTATAAATGAAATTGAAATTGTTGCTTTTAAAAAACAGTAACCTTTACTGAAAGACGAATATACATCTGAAACATAGTTACAAACAGTAATTTTTGTTTCTATCATCAATCAGTGTATAAAGGACTCGGTTAAAATGCCCGAAGAATAGCTTGCCTGTTTAGGTACACCTACAACATACTCCGTATGATGAATGGACAAAGCCGAGCAATGATGTGTGATCCCGGTCGGAACCGTACTTGAGCCCGGTTTCCAAATTTACTAGGGTTTACTGGTCCGACAAGAAGACACGCTGGCGGAAAAAATTAACGCAGCAGTTGCCTATCGGCAGCCGCATCCACGCGGCTCTTCGGCCGGGAGATATTACTTGCCCAGTCGAAGGAATTTGCTCGATCAATTTCGAAGGTGGTTAGACTTTGCTTGCTCGGCGCGTAGCCCGCGCGCCCCACAAATCATTGTTAATGATCGAAACGAGCTGAAATTTCGCCTCGCACGAGATTGGCCGGCGTATATCGAATATAATACCGGTTTCGATTATAAGAAACGGCCGTTTCTACAAGTTTGTTAATATTAATAAAGTTTGATTTTCGCGTTGCCGGGTCACGGTCCGATCCAATTAAACCTTCCGTGTGGACGTGTACGTTGTACGGCACAAATTAACGTCCAATAAATGTAACGGGTTCGTTGAATCGATAGCGAGTAATTTTATTCGGCTAATAATATCCGCAACGAGGGTGAAGTACACTCCAGTACATCAGTGTGTATTCGCAATTTGGAATACCTTTTGATCAATTGTCCAACAATTAAATGTATTGGATTGTAAAGCAATCTCGCCCCTCGTTACACGGCCAGTTGCAAAGCAAATATTGTTAATAGAATTTACTTTTTCATCAAGAAAAGATCGGTCGAAATTTAGTAAACACTTTGCATAGTGTCAAAATACGTCGAGCCCTTGGATGATCAATTTCTTATCTCTATATATATACATTCTTTTTTTTCGTTTATAATTTCTCCCCAATAATACTTCCACATCGTTTGTTTCGTTAGAAGTAGCCAAATCGATGCTGCACTCAAATTTTTGTATTTTCGATTTAAAATTTTATTTTTAGCCCATGCGTTCAGTAATATCAATTAATTATAGAGTAAACGCTTTGCTTACTTTCTATAACTTCATGATAAATGCATCTTGGACAAATAATGTTCAATCGTACAAAAAATATTCGAAAGTAAGAATAGTTTCAATAGTTTATACCTTTCAAAGTTTATCTAGGAAATCGATCGTCAGCTAATCTACTGCAATTACTGTGCTTACCTGAAACAATTAAACAAAGATTGTTAATATTATTAGAACTTAATAATTAGATGTTATAATTGTAAATTTAATACATGAAATATAAATTTATAAGCTCTTAAAAAATATTCGCATTTTACCCTAAGCAGAATTCGACTATTGTAAATACAGATTTATTTTAATATTTAAACAAAATGACGTAACATTTTTTTTAACAGATATCCCAATTATGACAAGAAAAGTCAGTCTTTCTAAAACTGAAATCTTCTGGTAGGATCTTTTAAGTTTTACAAAATAAAGTGGGGGAACAAGAGAATAATATTCCAAGAGTAAAAAAATGTTACATTAAGAATTATTGTACTAGATGACTATCCACAGTACCTACTAAATTATTATACCTCTGTAAGATAATCTCTAACGCAACTATTAAATATTTATAAACATATTTTTAACTTAACAAGCAATTACATTAACGTTAATACGTGACTAAGAAACACGTACGCAAACTTTAACAAGATCCCATTTTATTACAACTACCCAAATTACATTCTTGAACACTATCAAAAGGTTCTGCTTAATTATTGGCAATAAGACATCGCAGGCACGGCGAGTTCCACTATCAGCCGGGTGGTATCTAAAAAATGGACACAACTTTGCGCATTACACATTCATAACTTAGGATTTAAAGTTGAAGCGCACGCGCCGTCAGGTGCATTAATATCCATTTTAACAAGAACTCGGAATACCCTTCTCCACGCGGGATTTCTACAAGTCTCTTTACATATAAGAGAGCACTTTCGTCGCGCATCTAGGAATATGAGAGCACAGAGCAGGAAACTAGAAGAATTACGCAAGCCCCGTACCTTTCAAAGAAGAAAGCAGAAGGAGCGGGACTCGTGGGGAGGGGAAGGGGAGGGCGGGGCAGAAAAAACACCGCGGGGAGCAGAAGAGGAAAACGGCTTTACAGCGAGGAAGCTTTAAACAGCTTCAACCAGTCGTTACGCGATGAACACGTCTCGGCACGGCTCGCAATGCGATTACGTTGGATTAAATGCGACATTCTACATTCTAATTTCGACCAGCTCCGCGCAATTCGATAAATTTAAATGCGTCGGCGAAGAAAATTAGGCGCACTCGGAGGGCCAACGCGCGCTGCACTCTAAACACTTGACCGTAGTTATGAGTTTCCCATTAGATGAGTTAACAAAAGAAGGCAACTTCCGGATTCCCTCCTTACACCCTCGGCGAGAATAGTCTGGGTTTATCTAGATTATATTAGGGTAAACCTATTATACCAGGCTCTGACAAGGTGAGCTTGGTAAGCACGCCAGAGAAAGGGGGTATCCTAAATAGACCTTTGGTTGGACCTAAACAGGTTTGCCAATATTGAGTAAACCAACACTGACCCTGTCCTCTAATCTATTCAAGGACCAATTAGTTTTAAGGAATTTTGATCCCATAAACTGGTTCAAATTATAGAACACGTTGAACCCTTGTTAATTGTACCTAGTGAAAAGCAAACTAGAAGTTGCTCGAGTTAATATCATGCGGGCACTAGAAAGACCCTAACTCGAAAACAAATGTACACCCAGTCCAGACGATTTGTGACCCACCTAAGTTTAATGTAAGAGAGTTTAAGTTGGCTATTCTGATAATGAAAAGAGATTTAGAAGCGCAGTCTAAAGATGAATAAGAAATAGCGAACGCTTTTTCTTTGAGCTGCGTTTCTAAATCTGTTTTCATCAACGGAATAGCCAACTTAAACTCTCTTACATTAAACTTAGGTGGGTCACGAATCGTCTGGACTGGGTGAACCTAGCTAAGGTCTACCATTCATCCAGATTATTCTTTCCCTCTTCATCGACAGGTTACTGGACAAATTCCCTCGTGATCCTTACCCGAGGATTAGGCTGTAAAAGGAACGTACCGAGGAGGTAAACTACGAGAGCGGATATTCTCACGCATTCCTCAAAGGAATCGCCAATTTTGCGTACATTCGCGCGCGAAACAACTGGCAGTCGGGGACAGGGGAAGGTTTTACTCGCGGAAAAAGCCCCGTACCAGGACAAAAGCGGATCGTGCGGTTCGGAGTAGATCGTAAGAACGGAACCACGCTGTGGCGGTCAACCGAATAGGAAGCAAAACAAAACCGAGCTTTATTGCCTGGAACCGATGAAATACGAATACCGCCAGGATGGCCAACCTACCCACGCGAAACACGGGCTCCGAATTAATGCAACTGACGGAAGATTGAACGGGCAAACTGCGATTCACACATTTCGGAGGAAAGAACGGGAGCGTAAGAAGAGGAAGAGGAAGAGGAAGAGGAAGAAGAAGAAGAGAAAGAGGAAAAAAAAAACGATCAGTCATTTGGCGTTGTTTGTCGAAACATAAAAGCCGGAATGCACGGCTGAGCCACGCCTAATCATCCAAGTTGGAATACACCATTACCGTGGGTTCGCTCCAACGCAGGAGGGAATATGACGCGCGGAACGTAGACGCGAATTCCGCAAAAGAAAAATAAAGCTCGCTTGAAAATAAATGGTGTTTCGATTCGTACGTCGCGTCAAGGCTCGTCGAACTACGGACTGATCTTGAGAGGGTAAAAGAGGGGGTGGGGGAAGG
>JABFPN010006407.1:0-11624 GCA_022817305.1 Leptoteleia sp. ZL-2020 | reverse complement strand
GGAGTGACCCCCCCCCCCCGCCCGCCCTTGAAACCCCGCCGGATCAAGGATAATACCGTGCATGTTTCACGCTGACCTTGGGGTATCATTTTGCCGTCATTTTTGCTTCATTGCTGCGGGTATATATCAATGTGTTTGGTTGATTAAAGGAGAGAAATTTGTTAGCATATTGCTACTATACTTTGTAATGACTATGGGATACGTGTGCATTTATGAACATTTTTATAATACGATATAGTATTTTAAGATATTGGTCTTACTTAGAAAGAAATTGTTCCTATCTTTTTATAATATTATATCATATTGTAAAGAATACTGCAAATGCATATGCATACTAGGGTTATTATAAAATATACCAGCAACTATTAATACATTTCTCTCGGTGTAGTAATGTAGTTTATATCTTAGATTTCGAATGACCTTTGAAATTTAAAATTATACGTGCCACATTAAACATCGGGATGACTTTGATAATAAATAAACCAATCAGGTATTCGCATGGTAATAATAAAAAATTACTGACCTCGTCAAGTATGGTCAGATCTAAGGAAAATCGAGTCATACATACAAAGTATGCTGCTATTTACAAGTATAGTCCATAACAATTTGAGTAAGACAGAAGTTATTCGTCCAAATATCATGCTTTTAAACTAAGCATTATTTCTTAGAAAATAAACAAATCATTGGAAAACCATTTCAAAATATTCTTCCCACTTTTCATTAATACCTTATTAACAATTACAAATACAATTTAACAATTTACATTCCGTCTCTAAATATTGCACATAAATAGCTAAAGAAATAAATCAAAGTACAATACAAGTCGCCGATTCGCAGAATTCTTCCATTCCAATTATGACCCCGCAATTTACTTAGAACAAAAGTTAATATTATAATTATCGACGGTGTACCTTGGAGAGGTCTTAAAATTAAAGACGTTCGGGCGAAGCACGACCGAAAGCAATCCTGAATGTTTGTCTGTCACGACCGTGTCTTCTGTCATGATAATCGAACTGCTCTTTAAACACACAAAAAAAAAAAAAAGGAAGAAGAAGAAAAAAAGGGGGAAAAGAATCCTCTTTCGGAACAAAGTTCACGGGCCTTCCGGTCTCCCTCATTACTTGCTTTTAATGAAACTCTTTTCTACCCGGCACGGTTGAATGCTGTTGCCAAACCTCGTTTGGCGATACGTATCAGCGTGCGGGCAAGCGCAGGCAACCCAACTCGACCCTCCTCTCTTCCGCGCTCCCTCTCTCTCGCTCGCTCGTTCCGTTTTGGGCGAGTTCCGGCATCTAAGTTTTGCGCGAAGGCTAAGTTTCGCGAATGAGCAAACGCTCCTCTTTCCGAGATAGCCCGGCGAAGCGAGGGTAAAGACCAAGACGGAAAAGAGCCGGCGTGCATGCGCCGGCTGTATATTAACGAGAAATAGAAAGAGAAAGAAGCAAGTCTATCAGACGACGGCGTCTGACACGTTGCCCGTGTTACGAACCCCACTTAGCTCCGCGACGACCATAACCCATACCCATAACCCTTCACAAATAAGGGGCTACCCGCTTTGAGCCAAGTTTCGTCAATTATTACGAGCTCGGTTATATATCCAAAAGCTGCCACGAATGCATGCCCGCTTGCCATGTAACTTTACGACCGTAATTAAATTCTTTGATCCTAATGGCCGGGAATTCATCATTCCATTGGCTATTGATTAGCCACGGTGACCTTGAACTGCCAGGCGCGCTTTAGCCCGAGAAAACAACGAGCTGAATTATTATTACGAGTGCGAATGAGACAATCGAGACTTTTTTAATAACAAATTGATACTTTCAGTGACTTCAAACGACGCGAAATTGCTCGCCGAGTCACTCCTCCGTCCTTTGTCTTCGACGTCATTTACAGTGTACTTCAACTTTAGACATCGCTCGCGACAAGTTCCCTCGTTTAAACAGATTCCTTGAAATTAAAGAAGTCAATCAAAAATTGCTGGAAATCCCGCGTGGAAAAAACATTGTGGCAGAGTCTATGGCAGCACTGTGGCTAAGACTGTGGCATGCGGGAGCTCACAGTCTTGGCCACAATAAGCCACACATGTTGCCGCAATGGATCGACTGTGGGACGCGGCCAGGAGCCACAGTCGAGCCATAGTGGCTGACAAAGCATTTCTATATAAAAAAAAATTTTACTTTAATCCCACCTTGATTTGAACTCCCGACCTACAATTTATAAGTCACATGTCTTACCACTCGGCCATTCACGACCTCTGTTGATCAGTATTACGGTTCTCAAAGACTATCAGCCTTATAGTGTAGTAGTACGAGTGTCTTTAAGAACCTTAATACTGATCAACAGAGGTCGTTTAATTATTGATATTTCGAGGTTGTGTTATCGAGAGGTGTCCAGCATGAGGTAATTGTAACCATGTGACCTCTTAGGTCGGACAATTTTGAACGTAACTTAACAATGGTGCCATCTTTTGCCAAGCGGAGGAAACTTGTTTGTATACCTAATATTATATTACGTCACAAAGTGGGGATAAAGTCTATTTATATATGTTAATATTTAATACGACAAGTAAACTTATTAAGTCAACAATTTTTTTGCATTAACTGGCCCAAATATTTTGTTAATTTTTCAGTAAATATGGCTTTGATACTTTTTATTCTTTTTTATTCAATTGTTTGGAATAAATATTTTACTATTTTATTAATAAAATGTTATAAATAAAGACTTTAATTCTTCGCAGATTGGTACCGTAAGAAAAATCAATTAGAAAGCATCAACCGTGACTTTTGTTGCAATTGTGTTTGTAATTTTAAATTTAAAAAAATTTATATCGTTTCAAATTATTTAGTACTCTAAAATTTCATATTCAACCGTAATAAATTACTTATAACAATAAAATTTCTTGCAATAGTAAGATATTTAACTTTTCATTGCACTCGGACAGAGTAAATTTATTTAAATAATACCTATTTGTATACAACGAAAGGTGTTTTCATTATTATTTTATAACACTGACTTCGAACCGTGCGAGCAATAAAAATATTTCCCGCACGATTTCTTATTCACTATTATACCACACTTTCCATTATAATTAATTATCTAAACAGGCAACACCTAACAATTTGAATCTTAATTGCATTCCGTTGAACCGAGAATAATTGATTGAAATTAAATTCAAAGCAGGCATCGCAATCGTAGGCCGCATCTATTTCGCTCTTAATAACCCAGTCTAAAAAAAAAAAAAGACGAAGAAAAAGAACAAAAAAAAGGAAAGCAAAAAAAAAAAAAGAGAGAGGATGGGGCAAAGCAAAATATAATTGCTTCCCCCATCGGCGAAGCCCCGTTCGTTGTATCGAGTACGCGAAATCCCATAAGCGATAATCCAAAAAGGCTCGTTCCGAGTAAACCTGGCGTGCATAATACTGCGAATAGTTTAACATCGTGGTCAAGACTTTTCCGTGTTTACAGTATATCAAAGCGGCCGCGTTGAAAGGCAGCGGATGAAAAGGGAAGGTAAAGGAGCCCGGTGGCGCAGAATAACCGTAAGTCTAGTGTTTATTTGATGGCCCGTAATCACGCTATTTTGTCATCAACGGTAAACCTCCTTCCGCGATGCGGCCAGAAGGAAAGGAGCTACACTTACCGACCCACCTTGGCCAATAGAAACTAATTCACGTGGCCGGGCCGAAGTATCCCTCATAAAACACCGGCTTCGAAATGCGATCGAAGCCGAACATCCACCGGGAGACGTAAATATAAATTGGCCAGGCTTGAATAATGCACATGCTAATGTTGTACAGTGCCGCGCTTCTTCTGCCAAATTAAGAAATGTAGGTTAAAGGCGCCCGGGGCATAAATATTGCGCGGCGTATGACGCTTGCAAAAAGTTCTTACCCCCGCGGGAGACGTGACAAATTTGATAATAAATCAGGCCGGGCTTTTCGTTTTTAATTTCACTTATTAACGTCCGATTTGTGACGGGGCCAATGCTCGCCGGGGCGAATGGCTCGACGTGTCGCGGCGGCTGTCAATTACACCGGCCAACTTGACGACCCCCCTTGGCGGAAAATAAAAATACGTAAATTCGAATCTTACTGCGAATCATTTTTAGAATTGTACCGTTTAAAGATCGCCGCGACGATATTAATGCAAAGTACGCCCGGAGGGACGGGGCGATAACCGAATTTGCAATATTTGCAAATCGGAGGAAAAACTTCGTGGAAATGTGAAAAGTCTCTCCAGTGGTATGTTATGAAAGATGAAATCGTCTGCGACTGGTGCGAGGTGAAAAAAAAGAGATATGAATCTAAAGCTATTTACAAAACAGGGTATTGATATTTATAATTTCCCTGAATTTCCTTGACCAAATGGTCACAGTATTCTATATTAGATTAGAAGGTTAAAGTATTCCTAGGTATAGATAATATTGGACATTATCTTTAAAACGGTTAGACCTATTTAAAATACATTGATTTCACGTGTGAAACCGCCCCCTTAAAGGGTGATCAACCCCTTAATCCACCCTCTCGTTAAGTCTCATAATTATATAAATTTTATATCATTCTCAAACGATCAATATAACACAAAAAAATTTTGTATAATTATAAGACAATTTACTTTTAATAGAACTTTATAAGATTGCCTATTTTCACGAACGTTTTAAAAAATATATCAATATTTAAAACACTCGGCTTACGTCATTTGTCGAACGATGCAGTCTTGCGAAATAATTGGAGAAAAATTCTCCAACATCAAAGCACCACTTTGCGTCTCGTGGGCGGAAATCTCCTTTACACAACCGCCAGATATTATTCTTTAACGTGAACCGGCAGAAAAAAGAAAAGAACTCACCAACATTATCCGGATTGTTACCAAACACTTGCTCAACATTATCAATAAATTATCCAGAACGGATAAACAGTGGAAATTGATATTGAACCGGCGTGTAATCGTTGCAAATTTGAATATCTTTTCAGCACGATAAATTGCCCGAAGAATATAAAACAAACAATAACGAATAAATGATAAGGAAGGGATGGGGAGGGGGGGGGGAAGGGTGGCTGGTCGTAGCATGGTGCATAACGTGCCATCCCGCCGTATCGCCGGGATGCATAATTGCAGTACGTAGACGTGGCTGGCAACAAATATGCCTGCAATTACCCGAGCCCTTGCCTTACTTACTCGCGGGACCTCATCCTTTATTTCGCTCTTTGGTTTCTCCGGTGGCTAGAATGCGCCTGCCTTTAAACCGCAGGTAATAATGCGGTTGTGCGCGCCACCGTGTGTGAATCATCATGTAAATACCACGCCCACACTTACGTGCACCTTCGCGGCGTATTTATCGAGTACCAATCTACCCGATGCGGACGCGCGTCCCCCCCCCCCTCACCCCTCGGGCGTATAATTGCCGGCGGGATAACCGCAACACTCGAAGAATCTGCGTCCCATTACCCCGCAGTCTATACACTCGTCGATTATTCATGCGGCTCTTTTGCCTAAGCAGCTGACTCGTTCCCAACGCGATTGCCATTGCGATTATAATGAGACGTAAGTGTCGGGTTGTATCACGGAGAACCCGCCACGTGCTTATCATTGCGGGATACACATCGTTTTCATTGATTCCTCGTTACCTTCGAACATTGTCTTGTATCGCCGCTGTAATACGTTCGCCTCGACCAGTTCAGCTAGGTGGTCCGATTTTTCTGGACATTTTTCAACGCCTTTCGCGATGTTGATACCACAAAGATTAGTCATTTGTGTTTGTTTGTTTCTTCTTCTTCTTTTTTTTATTTTTTTTTATTTTTTTTTCGACGACGGTAATTGTGAAATATATAACGCTCTTTATCTTTTGACTTCGCGGAAATTTCGCGTAAATTAATATCACGCTAATATGTTCTTATAAAATTCGTCGGGTATTTGGGTTACAAATGTTTCCAGCTCACAAAAAGCGCTTTGTGAATTTTAGCTCGCATTTACGTTCGCCTATCCAATTTTCCTCGATCCACAAACCCGCGCCCCCCTTGCCGCCTACCAACTCCTCATCTTTGGATTCGTACTTGGCCTAAGGCAACTGGCAAATCTGAGAGCGAGATAATTATGGTCGAAACACGGATGTTGTGCACACACGTACACATTTAACCGGGCGTTTTGCAACAGACAGAAGTCGGAACGAAAAGAGTTACAGTGTTTAACACGCCTGAACTACTTAACCCGGGTTATTTAACTGATTACTTAACAATGACGCTCAAAGGACTGGCTTCGTGGAATTAAATGGTCCATCAATAGAAATTTGTGAGAATAGAGAAGAGCACTGAGGGAAATTTACTAGTAGTTGCTGATAAATATTATAACAATTCAGGGAAATATGTATGTTTACAGGGAGGAAAAAGATTAACAAAAATTACTGACTTTGCTAGTAAATTGGTCATATAAATGCGAAAATTGAGAAATTACTATCCCAAGTTAGTAAAAAGTGTCAGCTTTCTATGAATAATTGTCACGTTTACTATCTGAAGATAGTAATTTCTAAATTTTTGCAATTATATAACCAGTTTAGTTTCAGTAATTATTATTCATCTTTTCTCTCTGTATATTAACAGTATTCTCTTATATGACATGGTATTTAGACAAATAAATTAGAAAAATATTAGCAAGAAATAAAAATTATTACCTCTTAGTTTCACAAATTGGAAACATTTAAGTCACGCTCCAAAATCGCACATAATATATCATAATATTTTTTAAGTGTATTATATAAATTTTATGTATAATATTGCTCATCTTATAAGGAATACTACAAATGTACAAGTATCCCACAGTTACAATAAATTATAGTAATAAATACTAATAAATTGCTCTCAAAAAGAAATAAATGAATTCATATTTAACCATCATCATCAAACTATTATTTCAACCTGGCTACTTATGAAATATTTGTTTTGTTAAGAAACTCTATAATATACCAATAAATTTACAGATTAATATTCCTTCGGTAACGGTCAGCTAAATAAAAGTGAAGAATAAAACGCTTTTGAAATGCGAAATATAAACAAACTTTGTTTTTTTATATAATTCCGTTTTTATTTCCTTTCAAATGTAAACGAATACAGTTTTTATTTTCCCTTATTTAATTTCATTGCGCCATTCTTTCAACGGTTTATAAACACTGTTTGTCCACGCGCAATTTCAAAAAACGCTCCATCCTCCAGCCGCGTAAAATAATTTCTCATAACACCAAACTATTACTTTCCAATTACACTTAATTCAGATTAACTTAACATTCGCGTATTAAAGCGTATAACAGGTTGTATCCTAATTAAAGCGGAATCGTAAAATATCGACCGGAAATGAAATTGTTGAAATAAATTACATCAAGAAAAAAAAAAGAAAAAAAAAGAAGGAAATAAAATTCTCCTTCCCCCTTTTCCTGCCGGTAAACTGTTTGCGACGTGGCGATTTTAAACCGGCGGTACAGGAATAGTTAAGATTTGTTCATCGTTGAATGTTAATTCGCACATTTTGCGCGGTCGAGCCAATTACATCCCCGCGGGGATTTGAGTGCCACTTCTTCCGACTTGTATACCATTCCCCCGTTAATGAACCGCACATCTAAACTTTATAACGGTCACGTCTTTTTCTTTGCCTTTGCGCTCTTACCGCGCCAGTCATCAAGCGGCTAAAACTTCTCCGCGGGCGCAAGAATTAATGCAATTATTGTAGCCCATTTTATTGTCCTTCGGCGTTATACATCGAGTTTGCAATTTTTCGCCATTCATCGCGCAGTTTCCACCTTTTTTATGGGACCCGGAGGTATGGGGGGGGGGGGAGAGGGTTATAAAGAAAACAATATCGCCTCCATTATAAAAGCCTTATTTCGAATATTGCGGATAAACCGCTCGAAAATTCAACAAACGACTCGTCGGAACAATTACGAAAATATCTCTTATTATTTTCGTGAAAATTGCGCGCCGCGCGGGCGTGCTCTCTTTTTTTTTCACCCCCCCACCCCATTGTTTTCCATTTCTTCCTTTTTTCTTTCTTTCCGCTCGTTTTTTCTTCTTCTTTTTCTATATTTTCTTCTTCCTTTTTTATCGTACTCCATTAGACAATCGATTTTGGCTAATTGCAGAACATTGTTATATGGCCGGCAGGGTCCGGCGGAGGAAAAGAGCGAGACGACGAGAGAAGGGCAGAGATACGAGAGAGAGAGAAAGGGGGGGGGGAAGTTAAAAAGTGGGGATTTAACGAATGGAACGGGAAGTATGTAAAGTGATGATCGCGCAACATGCCGCCGTCTGCTTCCGCTTTTGTGCGCGAACAAGCGATGAAAAGGAACCGTGATATCAAAATTGTGAAGTGCGTTTCTATTACGGTAATGAATTATAAAGCGCAAGTCCCATTGTAACGCGCGCGCGCCAAATTATTCCATATTTTTGTTTATCAAATCGTTAATCAGTCGGGAAAATTCGATACGCAATTAATTAGCTTTGACAAAAGCATCGAAAGAATCGTACGGTTTGAAAAGTGGTCCTCGTGGACGGGGGAACGGCGGGAAGCAATGGATTGCCGGCCCCGGGGCAATGGTTACCCCCTTGGCGGTATCGCGGAAGAAAAACGCAATTTCCTTGTAACAATATAGCGCTGCGAACGCAGCCGCCACTTTCACTTGGCGCGGATCGCCGATTCGCCATTACAGTTTTGTAATGTACTTAGCCAACTTCTGTTTATACACCAACTTTTGATGCCCCGTGCCCGCGCGCCTCGTTGCCCGCCACCCGTAACATTACCCTTATCCCCGGGCACATCTCTCTAATATCATTTTTAATGCCGGGAAATTATCCTCGCCACCTTGCGGCCCTTAACAAAATAGCCCCGAATCCGTAAGACGCGTCAAAGTTCCGGGGGCTTTAATTGTCCATTAACAACTTCTTTCGGCCAGACGAATCGATTTAACTTTCCCTAAACATATTACGCTCGGCTGGATTTTGTTAATGTTTTTTCTGGGAGTTTAAGGAGTATTATTTCGTACTATTTTTCCAACCAAGGACAAATGTAGCTACATTTCTATATTGTAGAATTATAAACTATACACACAGAAAAGAGAGGCAACCAGTTTAAATCCTTGGTCAGATTATTTTTTACTATATTTCGTTTAAATACTACATTTTTTTGTAAAGAACAAACCTATATAATGTAGTAACAACTACTAATGAACCATTTAAAATTCAACTTATTGCAAATGTTTTACTATTCCATTTATTACAAAATAAAATGCATTTCCATGTTATACAGATCATCAAACTTCAACACTGAATTAACCATAAAATTCATCGAACTAAATTTCAAACTCGACAATATGCAAAAATCGCTACATACTTAAAACTATATTCCCGACTAAAAAGAAACCCTGCCAAACAGCAATCATCACTACTTTGCCTCTAAAAGATCCCTTTTATTTCAAAAGAATTTCTCGTTACTTTACAAAAAAAACCCGTACCTTTACTTCAAAGGAATTTTGCGTTGAAAAGTAACGTTTAAATTGCAACCCAAAAATTCATTTGTAATTCATCAAAACTATTCAAACGACATTATTCTACTCCCCCCCCCCCCTCGACAAAAGAGCCGTACACATTTTTTTGACCCCTCAATAAATTAATGCAAATATTTAAGGTAATACTTTTGAAGTTTCGCCGTGGCAAATTAAAGTGCAACCAATAACAACGGTCCGTGGACAAAAAAAAAATAAAAAAAAAAAAAAAACGTGCAATGCCCTCCATGTAGTGACCACATTTGCTGCGAATTTTTTGTCATTATTGTTGGTCGGTTCTGTCGATGGCATTGCGACGTGATCTAATTGAAGCATAAAATTCGAAGCAAAAATAAACGGCGAGCTCTTACAGTGGCATTTTTACACGGGCGCCGATATACATTTTTTTTTTTTTGTTTTAATTCGTGTCAACAAAAGTAGGTTGTGTACCCGGTGCTGAATGTTTGTAGTACACTATTCCCGTTACATGTTGACGTTACACACCCTCGCTGCGAAACAACTACGAGCATATGCAGTACAGTACCAAGTGCTGCGGAACATGAATAGCGTGTTGCATCGTAGCTTGAACAACAAAGCAAACATAATACGCGAGGCACGCGTATATGCACTCAACTCCACGGTTCAGTAAAGGTGTCAACTTTCGTAGCCGTCGCAAGGAAACCAAAACGTATCTTATTTTCGTCCGGCCAAATAAAGGCCGCCGCGTCTTTCGTACGTCGAAATGGGAGAAAAAAAACACAAACACACAACCGCCCCCCGCGGCCGAATTAACAATTGTTTCCTTTAACGCGGAGGCAAAGCAGCCTGGGCGCGCCGATGAAAATAGCAGTGGGTCAAAAGCGCGGGTCAACAGTTCGTACCCCGGTAAACAATCCCCGTCCGCTCTGTTGGCTCGTCTCTGATTGCTAATGAATCCTAACGCTGTTATGCATGCAACAACCAAAAAAGGAAGAAAAGAAAGAAAGGAAAGGAAAAAAAGAAAAAAGAGAGAACAAAAAAGAAAAAAACTTAGGCGCGCCAGGAATTCTATTCATCCGCGTGTGTACTTCTGGGACGCGGAGAGGAATCCACCCGTGTGCAAACAGCAGTTTACCAACGGGGGACATTATTGCCCCGGCTGGCGAGGCCACTTCGTTAGCCCGTCTCCTCTTTTCCTCCTCTTGATTTTTTCCACTTTTCTCCTCTCTTTTTTTTTTAGCCTCCCAACCTGGCTGCCCTATGGCGTCGATGGCTTCGGCCAAATTAGCGCTCATTTGCGAGACGCGGTCGACCTTGAATTGACAATCGGTCAAGATCCGGCGAACCCGTCCAAGGTCGGCGTCTTGCAATCCGGAGGGGGGTGGAGGGAAACCCATGGAGGGCGCGACCGAGGCGCCGCTGATTGGATTCGGCCGGGAACAATGAGCGGGCACAAAAGAACAAAAAAAAAAAAGAAAGGGGAGGAAGGAGGATAAAAAAAAACCAGAACGAACTGCCCCGATTCTATTTGCCTTTGCGCGGCCGGACATCAAAGGTCGCGCTCCGGACACAAAACGTTAGGAAATTGAATTTTTCGCCTTCGTCTGTCCTCCGCCGCTGTTTGCCCCTCCGAGTAACCATATCGCGGAACAATCGGGGCAGCGTCGGCTCCATCGAAGCGCCTCGAAAAAAAAGAAAGAAAAAAAAAAAGAAGCAAAACAAAACATCGCACCAATGAAGGAAAAATATCCACGTATATATAATGTACGTGTGTATCGGCGAAAAAAAAGTCGAAGGTCCTAGAAAGGAAAGCGGCACCGATTTATCTAGGCGAATCGGCCGGGGGCGGTGTGGTGCGGCTGCCGCCCCCGGAAGTGTCGCGCCGTAGGGCGCCCGGGCCGACAATGGGCCGGGGCTCCGCCGGCGCGCATTAGTTGTTTCGCGGAAGCGGCCTCCAATGCGAAACAAGAGCGGGGAACAAAAGACGCGGGGACCGAGCCGGATCGATACAATAGTATGTTTGTACAAGAGCGACTAATGAGGGGTGGGCGCTTCGCATCCACTTGGCGGCTGAAATGACGACGGCACGGCCGGGACAGGGGAGGGGGTGGGGGTGGGGGTG
>JABFPN010006406.1:0-11624 GCA_022817305.1 Leptoteleia sp. ZL-2020 | reverse complement strand
GGACGTAAAGGGGACGTGGGAGGGGCGCGGGAGGGGCGAACCGGTTTCATTCAAGTGCTATTTAAAATATCTCTATGAAAAATAATCAACGGACGCGGCGCGTTACGTAACCGCGTTGAAAGAGCCAGGCGTAGTAGCGTGTGGGGACCAAGGAGGGGGGTGGGGAGGTGGAGCGGGTCGGGGAGCGAACGAAAAGAAAAGGAGTCGAGGGGAAAAAAAAAAGGACGAGCGAGAAGCGCGGCCGATGCGTACACCGGCGCGTACACTTATGCGCGCACGCATACACGTAGGCGCGCGAACACGTAGCGTCTCGAGACTCGGAGCGAGGGCACCGTAAGCCTCACCGCGCTCCAAGGAATACGCTATGAAGCCGCGCGATACGCCCGGAATATATTTATACGCGCGACTCCTGCTACAATGGCTCCTTCGATACTCCGAATTTCGTGGCACTGCGGGGAATTAACTTACGTGGAAAAACCTACGTATAACGCGCCCCGGCTAAGCCACTTACCGGGGGGCTCGAAAATCTACGACCTTTGTATTATCTCCCGGGTTACTCTCTCTCTTTTCCGCCGTCACTTTCGTCCCCTCCACATCCGAGGTGCAAACAATTTTTATACCGCGGGGATTAGTCAAAGCCCGACTGTTAATTTTCCTTGCCGCGCTTATGCGCAACGGGGCCAGCTTCGAATATTTATTAATTGGCCGGATTGTCCGGGCGGTGTTTGCAGTCCGCTTTGATAACGCTATTCGAGTGCTTCGATGGGAACGTAATTGGAAATTAATATGTACAATGAGGAGGAATGTAATTTTTTTTTTTTTTTTTCATTATACGGGAGAAAAAAAGGACGCGTATATGTTTATTACCGCACTTTGTAGAAATTTAGTTAGACGTCGCGGTTTTCATGATCTATATATATTTTAACAACTCGAGCAAACAACTAGAAACTTAAGTTTATTTATTTCCAAGTTGAGTACCGTGTTTTATTTATCGTAAAAATAAAATATGCTTTAGTGCAAAGGGTTGCGAATGTATTTTATTTCGTAGGTAAATAAAATTATTACACACTCGGGTGTCGAATCAAATGTCGTTTAAGGTTTGCATAAAATAACTTGTACCAATGTTGTGACGCTTTACATTTGGTACAATAAATTACAATGTACATATATATAATTGTAATAGAATTGACACGTATAGAATTACGCTTTTATTATAGATTGTTTGCTATTTCAACATAAACATTGTTTTTTTCTATGTTAAATATAAAATTAATTAATCATTATTTGCAATATTTTGGTGAAATATGATATATAAGGAAAGTGTACAAATATATAATACACAATGTTTGATTTGTTAATAATTTTGTTTATTTTCTCAATAACATGTTTTTCAAATTTCGTAAGTAAAGTAAATTCTTTTATAATATTCAAAATATGTAAAGTGAAGCAGAAATATAAATTAATTTTTAAATTAAAGGAAATGAGAAGAAATTGTTTATAAAAAGATTCTTCATTATTTATTTTTCAGATGTTTTTAATAATCGTATTAATTCATAAATTATTCATCATGGTAAATGGAGTGGCACATATATTAGTGAATTAGCTATTGCTCTTATAAAATGACATTCCTTTAACATTTATAACAGCATTAATTTCGAGTAATTTATTTACACCATTCAGTATGTTGCTTTACGGTAACCTTTTTAGAGTATGCGCGATAGTACCACGGTCAATGAATGGGTTAACAGCTTAAATTGTTTCAAATTGAGCAGACGAAAAAATTAGTTTTAATTACTCAAGAATTTGTTTGATGTAATCATCTAAAATAGATGAAATTTCTTTTGAACGCAATCTCTTTTTCTTACAAATACAAAACTGTTGGAAACTGCACTAATTATTTATTATATAGTAAAAATTATTTTTTTTTTTTATATATTATTGTTATATAGTCAGTATTAATATAATTAAAAATATACAAAAAGCACACCGGGAAAACTTATTATTAATGAAAAATATTAAATATAACTAATTTATTAATGAAAAATATTGGATCAAATTGTTCTCAAAAATATACATTTCGTATCCGTAATACCATTTGGAAATCAAGTAAGTTTACGTAGAAACTTTATATGTAAAATCATCTACGTGGTAAACCGAATGCCAAGATTGTGGCTACGATTGAAAAAAAAAAAAGTCCCTTTTGTGGCGAGGAATGCGTTACTTTAAGTTCCCAGGAATTACTTGTGCGTTCCACTTTGTGCTTTCGTTTAATCGGAGAATTCATTTGCTACTCTGCGGCGGATTATTACCGGATGCGATTTTTTTATATTACATATCGAACCGCCGGTATTGATATCGTAAGTCATTCATAAGTGGAACGTACAAGTTTGTATCGATTAGTAAATACGCTAACTAATCGATACAAAATAATTTACGAATCATTTAATATAATGTTTATAGCCGCCCGCAAACGTATAACGATTAAATTCTGCTAATTGGTAATATTAATTATATTATTTTTTGCAAACTTTATAACACGTTTTCGATACACGGAATAAGTAGTACGTTATTAAAAATTTGTTCCCGTATTTGCGTTATCGCGTATCTAGGAGAGTTAACGAGGTTGTCAAAAGTTATGTACAAAGATAAAATTTCATATTTAAGATAATGAAATTGTTTGCACTCGCTCAGTTAAAATGATAAGGGATTCATTGAAATCTGTAATACGTGTTTTCTTTTTCTATTACATTAATTCTTTTGACGTAAATTACTATATGCGAAGATTCAATAAATCTTTCGAACTCGAAAGATTACTGAATTAAATTTTTTTTGAAAATAAAAGAAACATTTCACGCATAAAACAGTTCGCTTCAACATTGTCGAAATGTTTACATTTACAACGAATGAAATATTATTCACTTCTTATTTATCTTTCAATAAATTGTGTAAAAGCGTTTCGTTACGCTTCGATGCTTTCTTAGTTCCATAATTAGAATTCTTCGAGCGTACATAAAAGTTAAAAAACTAGTTTCCCATAAAGCAAAACGACGAGGTGTTTGTATACAAATAAATGTATGCTCGCTTTCGATTCGGTTCAATTATTTAATCAGTTTTTGTTGAAACTATAAAACTGTTCCTCTCGCGAATTAATTATTCCAATACGAAACTTATCCCGCCTTTATCGTAACAATATTTTACATTACAGTAAACATTTAATTTACTTTGAATTCGTGATAAAAAAAAAGAGTCATCGATTTATCCGCGGCATTTTTGTATAACGCGTAATCAAATTTGCGCGCGAAATTTATTTAAAATATTTACATAAACCGTTCGTTAGGCGAAAAAATATTTGCCGTATTTTTACCGCTTTCAAAATTTTGACAAATGTTTCGACAAATATTGTTCATTGCGATCAAAGACAGACGAAAAAAAAAGTGAGTATGCGTCAGAAAAGGGAACATTTGTGCCCTCGAATGTTTGCCACGTGAACATAAAAATCACCACCATATAAATACGCTGAAAACATTAATTCCTAATTAAGGCACGTAAAATTTTAGTTCGCTACACTGAGAGAAATATCACAGAAAAAAATTACTGTTTTTCACTTTGTTTCAGATGTATTCAGTAAAAATTACAGTTTTTTGAAAGCAAAGAATATTTCATAAATAAATCAGAAAATGTTCCTTTTAAAAACAGTAATTTTTACTGAAAGACGGATATACACCTGAAACGCAGTTAAAAACAGTAATTTTTTTTTTCTGTGATATTTTTCTCAGTGTATTCGAGTGGAATGAACAGCGAAAGCTGTTGACATAAGCGAGCAAACGACCGAGCATATTTTTCTGTAAATTTACAATAATTTTTATTCAACATACGTTCGCAAATTATAAAACCATTTCTATATAAATACATACATATATAGATTCATACATATATCCCAAACATAACGTATCGACATGAGTAGTATCTACAATTTGCAAAACGTAGCGATGTATTATCGAATAAGAGGAACTGGTCGTGGATTTGGTGTCCTGCGAGGAGATTGGGCATGTGTACTGTGTATTAGCGTCGTCTGGAAAACGTGGACGAACGTGGGCTGCTTTATATTCAGAATAGCGAGTAGAAGGCAGCCTACGGAATAACATACATCAAGTCGCCATATACATGAAAAGCGGATGAAGAAACAGTCTCGTATGCATGCACAATTTTTTTTTCTTTTTTTTTCTTTTACTTCTCCTCATTTGCTTTATTTTTGCAGCTGCCTTTTTCACAATGCATTAATCACGTATGTGCGATTTTGATACATATATAACTCGCGTCGTACGGGCGATACATGATCCGGCCCGTCTGAAAATAAGCGAATGGAAACGAAATAATAATAATTATAATAATAGCAGGAGTAGTGCAAAAAAAAAGGATGAAAAAACACGAGGAGGGGGGGATAAAAGTAGGAATAATTAGGGGGAGGGGGTGAGAAAGGGTACGACAAAGACAATAATTCCGCGGACTGTCTTGGGGCAATGAAGGGACGCAACTTTGACGGATGCTACGCTATGTTGTCGTGCGCTTTTTCGTTCGTTTTCATGCAGAGGAACGAAAGGCAGACCCGAATAAAGGTCTTGGCAAGGTTGCGTGCTTTAGTCGCACATTCCGGTGGCGTGTACGGCGACTGCAATGCGGTGTATTGTCAGCTTTCCGCGACCTACCTGTTGGAGTTGGAATCAGTCTCAGACTGTAATACACGCTCGCAGTTTTTTTTTGCCCCCCTGCCCCGGGATTTTATTATCAAAAGTTTACGCGACCAAAAAGCCGGAACATCTTATTCCCTAATTCGGTGTAAAAGCACTTTTCACGTTCGCGCCTTTTCAGCCTCAAATCCATCGATTAACGCGGACACACTCGCTTACTTCGGTGCTAATCGCTGTGTATAGTACCCGGTGCGTGTTAAGTATAGGACATTAATTATTTCATATTTACGGCCGTGGACGGTATTAAAACTTTCTTGATGTACCGTGCGACGTTTTATGCCTTCAATTGTGTTGTTTGGCGTACGTTAAGTAAAGATTAGGGGGGGAAATGTAGCCCAGATGAATATTGACAAATTTATACGACTAATATTTAATGCAAATTAAAGTAATTTTTCAATTAAAACTTGTTATTTGAAAACTTATAACTCAGTAGTCATCTCAGGATATAGTGCCACGCGGGAACAGTGGCGCAGTGACGACCCAGTCGGTGAGTGTACACTAAACGGTCGTGAATATTTTAATTTCAACTCTCTTTTATATTGTATATTAAATTGTTTTCAAATTAACATGCCTGTAAATATGTTATATTACATTATATTTATTTCATTCGCATTTAAAAAGAATTTTCATTGTTATAATATTTCGATGTTTTATTATCTAATTTGTAAATTACTTTTTCTTTTGTAATCCTCTGTTAATTGCAGAAATTAACGAATAATATTTAAATAATTGTTCCATTCGATCATTTTCAATAACTTTATAATTTTAATGTCGATTAAAATGTTTGGGCAAATGTATAAAAGGAACAAAGCGGAGCATTTTAAATGAAAATTTCCGGGCGGTTTAATAACATACAACGTTTAAGTTGAACAAAATTTAATGACTGAACGAAATTAAAAGCAGACATTCGTGATGTAACGGAAAGTCGTTTTCTACTCAAAATAAACAACGGTCATTACATTTTCCATTCCGCGTGCATAGTTTGCATTTTTATGTTCATAAGTATGATGTATTCTTATATAGTAGAATTTACGAAGCAAACGGTCGTAGATCGAAAATGAAAGGCATCAAGAATGAAACGATAAAAATCTTGGTTCATTCGTGATTGCCTGGGAGGGACGATTTCGAACCCTACCTTTTCCAAAATGGTTTTCGTTTTATTTCATTTTGTTTTACTCCTCTGTTTTGTTACTTCTTTTTTTATTTTAATGAATACAATCGATCAAAGCACAGCTAATGTTCTTATTTTTAATCCAGGATAACTTAAACAAAACAAAAACAGTAAGAAACATTGTTATTGTTATTAATTTGTTAGTTTGCCCTTTCGTGTATTGACAAACAATTTTGTTTGTTTTATATTTGTTTATATATAATATATTTGTTTTATTCTTCATTGCCTTCACTTAGCAACTATTTTCTTGTCTTTTCCCTTGCATTTGCCCAATTGTACAATGATAAAGTGATAAAAAAAAATTGTCCTAACCGCACCGTTCGTTTTTATCAGTATGCTAATTTATGAAATTCAGCGAATTTGCATGTATAACTGTGCCAGGTAAAACCAATATGGAATCGTATTGGCAATATAACCAGATACGTCTGCCAGTGATTCGTCTCTTTATGAGCGGCTTTCTGGTGACGTTACGGTTGCCCACACTACGTCAACCGTAACTCTTTCGTAGATCAAAGTACTATAAACATTGTAACTTACACAGGGAGTATCCTCAGCGCGCGCTATTTGCATTTCATGTTAATTTGTACAGATTTACGGAAAGACCGCTTTCATTTTTTAAACGAAAATTTGTCAAATTTCACATTATCCCGGCGTGTTCCCTCTAAAATTGGTATTAACATTTACCGGAAATCAACGCAACCGCTAAGCACCGATAAATAATTTTCACGCGTAAAACTCGGCATTACCGACTTTATTTCTGAACGCGTAAAATATGTACAATTATCCCGCGGATTAAAGGAAACTTTAATCTTAATCTCGACATGCGCTGAAACGGTTCATTCATGTATTAATGTTGAATTCAAAATATGTTTAAGGTTTAATTGTTTATATTTGATGAGTGTACCTAATACGTATCTGTAAATGCAAACCATTTTATCTGTATAATATTTGAGTTTCGGGCGAAAAATCACCTTTTCCTATAAACATCCCGTAAAATTAGAAATGAAATATGCATAAGACCATGATTCGCGCGATTAGCAGACTTTCTTCCATAGTTGCGCGGTATAATATCATTACAAATACATACATAAAGTTAATTAAATTTCAGTCGCGCTTGAAAGGTGGTAATAAAATAAATGTCATAAAAAGATGATGCGATATTAATTAAAAATAATTCAATTTCTTGTCGTTATATTAAGTGCAGAGCGTGTAACACTTAGGCTAGGAGAAGAGTGCATCGTAAAATTCGCGAAATTGCTGTAAAATTATTTTAATACTTTTATTATAAAAAGAAAAAAGATAAAAGACGTTAACTCGTATTACATTAAAATGAATATGTGTATAAGTCAAATTACTTCAGTTTAATGTTGAATTAAACAGTAATAAATTTGCGGAGAAAGAGAGAGCGCGCGAGAGGAAAGGGGGGGGAGGAAGAATATCACTTCACAAAAGTACAGCATCATGTCGCATTCAGATTACCCTCGACTTTTTTTTTTCTCCACGATATACGTATACTCTTCACCCACACACAGTGCCCTCCTTACATATGAAAAGCACAACAAACTTCGTTATTTTCCTTGGGGAAAAAATTGCGCCGCGCACAATAGCGTCCAAACCCTTCGCCCCGACCCTTCCCTCGTATCAGCTTGCATTTTTGCCCATAAAAAGAAATCATTATGGCAGTTTTCGCTCTATTATTAATTTCCAGAAAGTATGCGCGAAATTTTTAAGTTCGAACGGATAGGTTTTCATTGGACGCGACTTAATTTGAGAAGGTTGACTTGTTTGAGGTGAGATTGCGTATAACCCTCCTCCTAAAAAGAGCCGGACCATAAAAGATAATGTCTTCATAAAGAAAAAAATGTTGTCTGAAAATATTGCTTTTTTTTATGTTTATTATCTTCGAGGAAATATAAAAATGTTTGTCTATTCGCGAGCATCGAAACGCGGCGGCGGAATATTACGCGATATTGCACTTGGTAAAGGAATTTGTTAAATTAATAATTCGGCTCGTTAAAAGCAGGAATTTTAGTTTTTCAGTGCTAATTATCAGAAATGGGATTCTAAATTCAAACTTTTCCTTGGTATACGCATGCAGTCTTAGTAAGAATCAAACATATATGGTCATATGTTTTTCCTTAATTCATATATGGACATATATAGATATACATGGTCAATATATGGCAATAATCGCCATGCTTTTAATAATTTCCTCATATTGAAACCAATTATTACCATATATCAGCCATACATGGCCATATATGAATTAAGAAAAAAATATGTCAATATGTGGACCATATATGTATTAAGAAAAAACATATATGTCCCTATATGTTTCATTTTCACTAAGGAGTCGGAGCTACTGTTAGAGATTTGTGGTACCAAAATTAGGTTCGCGACTTCGGGGAGGGGGGATAAAAAAGGTACCGAGTCTAAGGTGCACGAGAAATATGTGGCCTTAACTAAAAGTACCTCCTCTTTTCCCGCAAAGTAGCACGGAGTGTAATTTGGAAAATGGAGTCGGTTGCGCGGGCGCATTTTTTGCGCGCAAAAAGTGGCGCATGATGCACGTAACGAATGAGTTATTTCCTTGGTGTTCCACTCCATTAGGCGCGGGGCACTTGAAACGCTCGACGGAGGGCGCGTCGTTAGAGTGAGTATGGTACATTGGTGCTGGGGCGACCCGAGATAAGCGTTCTCCGGCATTAAGGGCTCGCGATGATACTCGCGGCGGTATCGCGCGCCCCCTTTCCACCTTCGCCTTTATTCCCGTTGCATTTTTGTTTCGCGGTTCGAAGCGACTCGCGGCCGATTTCGTAAGTTTTATTTGCATCTCGCTGGGGCTTTGGATGGCGCGCGCGCGCCCGGCCCCACTTTTTTAATACGCGCTCTTTTTTAATGCCCCGCGCGGAGGCGCGTACGAGCGGGCCGGTCCGGGGCGCAAATACGCACGATGAAAAGACAGCAATAATTCGCGCAAATGGCCCGTGACTATTATGACGACAAAGATAAAGCAAGTTTAATTAAATTTCAAGTCCGGCTCAGACGTATAGAACCGAAATGACCGCCATGAAAACATGATAATGCCGTGTAAATTATAAACTAAACTGGCGTATAAAGTGGCAGAAAAATGCTTTTAACGCCGCGTAATCGGTTTAGCCATTTAATGATTGATTTATGGTTATCATTTTATAAGGTGCTTTTAATGAAGACCATTCGAGTTTTGTACCAAGATCTCTCCGGCCGGTCTATTTATGTGGACTGTAAAAAAATATCAAGTCGAATCGAGTTAAATCAACTCGTTTTCCGAGTTTAAATACGTACGAACCTTATTTATAATTTGACGCGACTCATTTTGTTAATATAAATTAAATTCTTGTTGAGTTCAATTAACGGAGAGGAAAGGATTATAAGAAATACTAGACTTTCTAGTAAACGCCGGATATACTTATCTAATTGTACGAAATACTATTTTAGTTAAGTGGTACTGGAGTCTAGTAAAATACATTGAAATTATACTAGGTTTTCAGCATATTTTGCTAAACTTAACTAGTATGTCTTAAAATGAGACAAGTATACCTGACGTTTACTAGAAAGTCTAGTATTTTCAATATTTATGTATTTACTTAATACAACAATATATAAAATATTGCTACAGAAAAATAAAAATATAAAATAATGTAAAAAATATTGTGTACAAACTCACCGTCGTTGGGACTTGAACTCAGTGGGTACATATTTTAACCCACTTAAGTTCAAACTTACACCATTAGCCAATGTCACTATTGTCAATATGAGAAATAAACTGATTGCCATATCATAGATTTCAATTATGGAATTTTAATATCAAGTCAGTTCAATTATATAAATATGGAAGATTCAAATCGAATGTGGATGTTTTAAGTCAACTTTACGATCGATTTAAACGGACTCAATTTTTGTTCTCAGTGTACGTAACTTTGACTTCGGTGCGCTTAATCATTTAACGCGTACGTTATTTTCCACCTTTTTTTTTTGTCATCTCATTACATTTACGTTCCTCTTTACAATCGTTCACAATAGAACGTAAAAGACAGTGATTTGGAATTAATAATCAAATCGTCGTAAGTTCCTTTTTATTTGAATTTAGTGTTTGCACGATTTTATTGACGAAAGTACGAAACATTTCGTATAAGTGAAACAGTTGAGTCGCAAAAGTTGATGCGAAATATGAAAATCGATTGCACTTGGTTAAAGCCGAACTCAATAACAAGATAGCTCTATCGCAAAATTTCCAACGGACTTGGTTCGTTTACATTTTCGCAAACGTAATGCTCCGAACTTCCACATTAAATTCTCTTCAACGTCTTAAAGTAGCTTAATTTAATGTTTAACTAATATTGCAATTGGCATTAAGTTGGCTCAAAAGTTACGCCGACCTATCGCGCCGAAAACTTCGCCGGGGAAACCCGATGGTAATCCCATTCCATTCATAATCTGCAATTGCTGGACTGTATGACCAGCGGCGGCGGCAATCGAAGTACTTATTAAATCGAAATTATCCGCGTCTAATCGACTCGTTGCCGAGCTGCGAACGAGCTCAAAAATTGGCCGGGCCTTAATCAAACGGCGCTTCGCCGGCGCAGTTATGTAATCCCATTAAACTCGGTCATTGTATAATTTTTTTTTCTCTCTCACTCTCTCTCTTTCTCCCATTCCCTTCTCCTTTTTTTTTCTCCCCGTTATACCTCCCTTTTCACATTAGCCCGGCGCACTCTTTTTTCACCCACCTCCTCTTTTTCTGCTCTATCTCGACCTTTCCGCGGCTCGCCACCAATAGCTGCTCCGAAATAATGGCAGCTATTGAATTTGGTAAGAAAAAGTTTCCGCAATCGTGTACCGCAAACAATTTGGTTGTCTACATTAAATCGTCAAATTACCGCGTTAGCATTCAACGTTGTATTATTTTCTGCGATTAATCAGAAGCTGTTAAAATCTTTTTACGCCAATGGTACCTTTTATTTGTACAGTTTTATTTTCCGCCCACGAATTGGCCGGCAAATATAATCGTTCGATTTAATACGATTCAAAATAGTTACGTCGGTTTTCAGCGTTGGGTCGTGTCGTGAAATTAAAGTAAATGTAAACTTTACTTGAAAAGAAATTAATCAAGATCGTTTAGGAGAGCGAGAGAGAGGGAAAAACTAATTTCTTTTTCGAAATAATGGCGAGTACTGCTGGACGTTTTAGAAGGGTTGGTTTAAAAATATTCGTTAATTTAAATATAAAAATCGTTAATCATTAAAGAACTTGGTCGCGATTCTTTTCCCTTTTTTTTCTTCTCGTTTTCTTTTAATTTCCATTTGAAAGGAAAGCCATTAATGTTACATGAGCACGTGCGAAGAATTCGCCCGGGCTTTAATTGAAATTTGTTCACGTAAGAAAGAAGAGCTCGATGAAATACACTAATGTCAATTCGATTCGAAAATTGCTGCGCAAAATATACATACCCAGGTAGAAATGAAATCGGGCATGCCCTATCACCTATAGGGCCCCAATGGGGCTGAAACGTGGAATACCTGAACAACGGTTTCCTTATTCGAGCCCTATAAGGGACTAACCAGGTACACTGCATTTGAGCACGTAATATGGCGTCCAAAGCTGGCCCAAGGAAGGTTACCTAATTGGGCACCGGTACAGAACGTAACGCTCGGCATCGGTCAGGC